>OZJO01015689.1:0-18893 GCA_900406225.1 Acrobeloides nanus | reverse complement strand
AACGCTCAAATTGAAAATCAGGGTTTGGCGGGAAATTCAAATTCTAAACCAATTCCAAAAAATAGCCAACTTCAAACGCGATTATCTCGACAACAATAACGATTCAGAATTTACTGTAAAAACAAAAAATGCTCAATTTTTCATGAATTTTCCGAATATATATAAATTATGGCAAATTGGCATAATTTTGATGTTTCATAATTTTTGGGTCCTTGTAAACAAAGCTCCCTATCCCATTAGGTATGTATTTTTTTCAAAAAAATTTTTGAAATTTTGTTGCTAATATGTTGTATTTCACAAATAAAACCGTTTTAAGATCGTGTGCTATCAATTTGGGGCACTTTCCCTATGAAAACCATATCTGTGTGGTCAAAAAATTGCTAGATTTGAAATTTCAAAGGCTCGTAGAAAAAAAGCACCAAGGTAACCATAGGAAGTTAGTATACTAAAAGTTGCCATTTTTCATCCTCTTTTTAGTGCTTTTTATCCTGAGTGAAAAGGATTTATAGTTTTGGCGATATGAGATATTTCTTTAACGAACCAAAAAAGCCAAAAATCGCCATTTTTGTCAACTTCGGGGCAATTTTTAACCCACTTCCGGACCGAATCAACCCAAAAACCGAGTATATTCGTGATCAGCGTATTTTTTCCTATCGACCTATGGTGAGAACTCATTTTGTGACATGGGAAGTCCGAAACTTATAGAGCTCGTGTTTTAAGTCTAAGCCCAAGCCTAGGCTTAGACCTAAGCTTAAGCCTAACTCATAACAAATTTAGGTGGTAGTAAAGTTGAAAATCGTCTAATAAGCACTGATGTTCTGATGGGAAAATTCATGGACAAAAAAGCTGTTTTATCAACGACGGTGATCGCGCGCTCATCAAGCGCCCCTCGACTTCAGACATTCAAAACTGATGAAGAAATTTCAGTTAACGGTAATAGCGCAGCTAACTTCTTATCTGAAAACATGTTTTGTTATAGAAATTCGCCGATTCTAGCCCCCTTTACGTAGCCTAGAAACTATGCACGACAATGTTGGATTTAAACAACTCGATCAATTTCTTGAAAGGATGATATCTTTGAGAGAATGTGGACGTAAATCAACAGTGTTACCACTACACCAACAGTACAATTATATCAAGGTCGTAAAAGTTGACCATGTTATATTGCATTTTTTGGGTGAAAAATTTCAAAGTTATTTCTCGGAGGTTCTTTTTTCTAATTAGAAAAATTGCTCATCTCCAAAACTACGCAGTTTTGACTAGGAGTTGTATAGACAAAAAATGAAGTAGAATTCAGCTTTCCGACGACACCAAAACCATTGGATTAGCTGGCCGGAGATATGCCCATTTGAAGTTTGACCTAAATTTCTAAAGGCCGACCTGCTGTACAGGGTACCAAAAAGTCGGATTCAAAAATGGACTTCAGATTCGTGTTCAGCGACCCCAAAAACCTAGGGTATACCATGATTTCAAAAATTGAATCTAAAATTTCGATACTACTCAGGATTAGGTGATCAAAATCACAGGGTCCGAAAAAATTTTTTCTAAAAATGACCTATATAGGGGTAATTTTTGATACGGGGAATCGTTTGCGCGCATTCCCGAAGCGTGAAAACGCTTCCTTGATCCTGATGCATGTGTATATTACAACGAAAATAAAAAATATTCTGTTTTTTACCCGAAAATCGACTTTCTAGGGGTAATTTTATGCGAGGAATTGATTGCGCGCATTGTCGAAGCGTGAATTCAGTCAAAAATAAGATTTTGTAGAATTTAGTTTCAACAAATTCTCTTGATTCATGAACAAAGACTCATTTTATCTTCAGCAATGTGCATAATCGATTCCTCGTCTAGAAAAATCTATAGAAAGTCAGTTTTACAATAAAAACTGGATTTTATTTCATTTTCATTTCAATACACACATACCGCCTTCTTGAATCAGGGTCAAGGAAGCGTTTTCACGCTTCGGGAATGCGCGCAAACGATTCCCTGCATAAAATTACCCCTATATAGGTCATTTTTAGAAAAAAATCAAAAAAACATTTTCCGGATCGAAAACACTGTCATTCTGATTACCTAATCCTGAGTACCTAAATTTCGCTACTATGGCTCCCCCCCCCCCCCCCAGCTTCGAGATTTTGAGACATCGTCTCTCAAAAACTTAGTGTTAAATTATGCAAATTTTTTTATGCAGCATAATTATAAATATAAAATAAATTATAATAAACAAATATTAGAATGGATTTTTGGAATTAGAATCAGAGTTTTCGTTTCAATAGCCCAAAACAATTATCAAATTGGATAATTTTGGTGTCGTTTTGTTCGTCTTGTCGAGCTATAAAGAACGCCGTCTTTCTTTTTTAAATACACCATATAATTAAGAATGTTTTTAAAAAAATGTAAAATTCAGGGTTTTCAAGTCAATATTATGCAAATTCAAACGCGTTTCAGAACGATTTCCGGACGCCGTCTGGACATGAGTGCGGATTTCTGGGCGCTAGCGCCCGGAAATACTATAAGCGTTTCACGATTGCTAGCGCGCAACCTGACAAGATGTGAGTGTAAATCGCTCTGAGGGAAAATTTGGAGTAAAAGTAATACATATTACTTTTATAAAGCGTTTTTTGAAAAAATTTGTAAACTTATGGAATGCCACTCGGAGTCAGCCTCGGAGAATTTGCAAACGTCGGAAGCGCTCGGCTCCCGGTACTACATAATAAAAATTTAAAAAGTGACTTGATTCAAATTTAATTCTCACAAAATTGTTTGAAGCACAAATTTGTGAACAATTGTTTGAGGATTTAAATTCTGCATAATCCATTCATTTAAGGCATCTTCATAAAAGCTGATTCAGTACTAACTTGCCCTACGGATTCTACTATCCTTTTTTTAAGATATTCAGTGATTTTTTTTGTTCTTCAGCTAAATCAAGTGGAGTCTTTCCATCAATGTCTGTAGCATTAACATCAGCACCATGTTCCACCAACCATTTGACGAGATCCCATTTACTCTCTTGAGCTGCCCAGTGCAACACCGTCCGGCCATAATTGTTTCTAGCGTCAACATTAACTTTTACATGTTCTACCAACCATTTGACGACATCCCATTTTTCCTTACGAGCTGCCCAGAGTAGCACCGTCTGGCCGTCATTGTCTGTAGCCTCAACATTAGCTTTTCCATGTTCCACCAACCATTTGACGACATCCCATTTATAATATTGAGCCGCATAGTGCAACAACGTCAGGCCATAATTGTTTCTAGCCTCAACATTAGCTTTTCCATGTTCCACCAACCATTTGACGACATCCCATTTCTTCATTTGAGCCGCACAGTGCAACACCGTCCAGCCATAAGTGTTTATAGCCTCAACATTAGCTTTTCCATTTTCCACCAACCATTTGACGACATCCCATTTATTCATTTGAACCGCACATTGCAACACCGTCGTTCCATAATTGTTTGTAGCCTCAACATTAGCTTTCCCATGTTCCACCAACCATTGGACGACATCTAAGTTACCGCGAGCTGCATAGTGCAGCACCGTCCGGCCATCATTGTCTGTAGCCTCAACATTAGCCTTTCCATATTCCAGCAACCATTCAACGACATCTAAGTTACCCTGAGCTGCCCAGTGCAGCACCGTCTGGCCGTCATTATCTGTAGCCTCAACATTGGCTTTTCCATGTTCCACCAACCATTGGACGACATCTAAGTTACCACGAGCTGCACAGTGCAGCACCGTCCGGCCATAATTGTTTGTAGCCTCAACATTAGCTTTTCCATGCTCGACCAACCATTGGACGACATCTAAGTTATTCTTTTTAGCTGCACAGAGTAGCACCGTCTGGCCGTCATTATCTGTAGCCTCAACATTAGCTTTTCCATGTTCCACCAACCATTTGACGACATCCCATTTATAATATTGAGCCGCATAGTGCAACACCGTCAGGCCATAATTGTTTCTAGCATCAACATTAGCTTTTCCATGTTCCACCAACCATTTGACGACATCCCATTTATTCTGTTGAGCTGCCCAGTGTAGCACCGTCCAACCATTATTGCCTATAGCATCAACATTAGCTTTTCCATTTTTCACCAACCATTTAACGACATCTAAGTTACCACGAGCTGCACAGTGCAGCACCGTACAGCCATCATTGCTTTTAACATTAACATCAGCGCCATGTTCCACCAACCATTGGACGATATCTAAGTTACCATGAGCTGCCCAATGCAGCACCGTCCGGCCATATTTGTTTGTAGCCTCAACATTAACTTTTCCATGTTCTACCAACCATTTGACGACATCCCATTTATCCTTTTGAGATGCCCAGTGCAGCACCGTCTCGTCATCATTGCTTTTAACATTAACATCAGCGCCATGTTCCACCAACCATTGGACGACATCTAAGTTACCGCGAGCTGCCCAGTGCAGCACCGTCACGCCATCATTGCTTTTAACATTAACATCAGCGCCATGTTCCACCAACCATTGGACGATATCTAAGTTACCATGAGCTGCCCAGTGCAACACCGTCCGGCCATAATTGTCTGTAGCCTCAACATTAGCTTTTCCATGCTCCACCAACCATTGGACAACATCCCATTTATTCTTTTGAGCTGCATAGTGCAGCACCGTCTGTCCATCATTGTCTGTAGCCTTAACATTAGCTTTTACATGTTCTACCAACCATTTGACGACATCCCATTTTTCCTTACGAGCTGCCCAGAGTAGCATCGTCTGGCCCTCATTGTATGTAGCCTCAACATTAGCTTTTGTATGTTCCACCAACCATTGGACGACATCTAAGTTACTACGAGCTGCCCAGTGCAGCACCGTCTGGCCATAAAAGTCTATAGCTTCAACATTTGCTTTTCCATGTTCTACCAACCATTTGACGACATCCCATTTTTTCTTACGAGCTGCACATAGTAGCACCGTCCAGCCATCATTGTCTGTAGCCTCAACATTAGCTTTTCCATGTTCTACCAACAATTTGACGACATCAAATTTATCTTTTTGAGATGCGCAGTGCAGCACCGTCCGGCCATCTTTGACTCTAGCCTCAACATTAGCTTTTCTATGTTCCACCAACCATTTGACGACATCCAATTTATTCTTTTGAGCCGCACAGTGCAACACCGTCCGGCCATAATTGTCTGTAGCCTCAACATTAGCTTTTCCATGTTCCACCAACCATTTGACGACATCCCATTTATTCATTTGAGCCGCACAATGCAACACCGTCCAGCCATAAGTGTTTATAGCCTCAACATTAGCTTTTCCATTTTCCACCAACCATTTGACGACATCCCATTTTTTCTTATGAGCTGCCCAGAGTAGCACTGTCTGTCCATCATTGTCTGTAGCCTCAACATTAGCTTTTCCATGTTCCACCAACCATTGGACGACATCTAAGTTACCACGAGCTGCATAGTGCAGCACCGTCCGGCCATCATTGTCTGTAGCCTCAACATTAGCTTTTCCATGTTCTACCAACCATTGGACGACATCCCATTTATTTTCTTGAGCTGCCCAAAAAAAATGAAATGTAGTTGCTCTAATAAATCTGATTTAACCTCTATGAGATATGACTACCAAAAGGGCACAGCCAAAAAAGGCCATATGGGCAAAAACAGTGATCTTGAAACAAGCAAAAAAAGTGGTTGCCGCTAAGGCCGTAGCTAGAGGTGTCGCACGGGAGTACGTGCTAAAATCGGCAGTAAAAAAATTTTTTCAATGAAACAAAATTTTTTGTGTGACCCCCTCTAAACCTGAGTTCTGGCTCCGGACTTGTGGGAGTTTTATATTTATGACCATTATTTTAGTATTATGATTATGATAAAGAATCAGATGGGTTTTTGTGAAAAACTTCAACAAAAAAACGGCCTTCTTTTTTTCCTTCGTGCCTACCCTTTCAAGCTCATCAAGCTGCATCATAATACAGTCAAACCTCCATATAGTGCTCCCCACCACGCAGGGATGCCTCTTGGCGGGAAAATTTGTAAACGTCACCAAAAATCAGGATTAAAAGATTTTTAAATAATTCTTTTTTTTNAAAAAAACGGCCCCCCCATTTGGGGGGGGGGGATCAACGCGCAAAATTTTTTGAGAGAGCGTGCAAAATTTTTGCGAGGAGTGCCGCGTTATTGTTTGGAAACCGGGTATAGACTCACTCGGTTTCGAAAAATTTACCACTATTACTCTAATACTCTCTTAACACCCGCAGGACCGTTGCCTACAAGCATATATTATGATGCAGCTTGATGAGCTTGAACGGATAGGCGCGAAGAAAACATTTTTAGTACTTTTTGCCGATTTTGATCAAAAATCCGGTCAAAAAATCAGGGTATGCATCAAATATTGGCTCATAACTTTTTTTTTTTTTTTTTTTTTTTTTTTTTTTTTTTTTTTTTCAAGAGGCATCCCACGCAGGGATGCCTCTTGGCGGGAAAATTTGTAAACGTCACCAAAAATCAGGATTAAAAGATTTTTAAATAATCCTTTTTTTTAAAGTTGTGTGGATATATAGAGCAACTTTAAAAAAAAGAATTATTTATAAATCTTTTAATCCTGATTTTTGGTGACGTTTACAAATTTTCCCGCCAAGAGGCATCTCTGCGTGGTGGGGAGCACTATATGAAGGTTTGACTTATATGCGTGTAGACGACGGGTGTTAATCAAAAAATTGTGCTCTTTAGTTTAATTAACCCTCACCATAACATTGAGGTCTCGCATTTCAGTACAAATGGAATATCTCTGCCAATTTGTTGAATTTTTCCTTTCGGTCTTTTTTAAAAGTGATCCTGTGTATAACGCAACTTTCCCGCATGTTTTCGTTTCAATACTCGCGCGTCTACTATTTTTTCTCAACCATGCAATTTTTAGCTTTTTCTGTAAAAAGTTCATAACTTTTTGATTTTGGCGAGTTTTCATTCGATTTTTAAAAAAATTTTCCTCAAACACTCCTCCGTCAAATGCACAAAGCCGCATCAAAAAAGACAACAAAATAAAAAAGTTAGGATTTTTTTAATTTGTCAAAAAATTGCTGCCCGTCGGAAGGCTAAAAAATAAAACACATGGATTTTGATAATTTTATTTGTAAAAGTTGCCTGAACCTAGGTAAGAGAATAGAATTTCGCTTTTTCCGAAAACCACTTCATTTAGGGAGCCAAAAAATTGATTCTTGTTGAATTGATTTGACGTTGAAGCAAATTTTATGTGTTTGGAGTGAATAAATCGAATTTTTGATCACTAAAATGAATGTTTCGTGGAAAGTGGTGTTCTACAAAGTTGTTCCTCATAAAATTTCGCGTTGGAGTGACTTCTCGCTGATGTTTTTTAACTGCGAAGAAAAAAATGTATGGCCGCGAATCGATTAAAGGGGGGGGGTAAGAATCGGTTACGGTTCTCCGGACGTCAATTTTCGACAAAAATCAACTTTTTAACACCCTAAATGAATCTTTCGAAAAAGTGATGTTCTATAAAGTTGTTCCCCTTAAAATTCTGAACAACTTTGTAGAACATCACTTTTTTCGAAAGATTCATTTAGGGTGTTAAAAAGTTGATTTTTGTCGAAAAATGACGTCCGGAGAACCGTACCCGATTCTTACCCCCCTTTAACTTGCATATATGGCCATGGAAAAATAGGAATGTATCCGTTCGACCTAATTCTTCTTGCATTGAGAGGAGTGTTTGAGGAAAATTTTTAAAAAAATTCGTGTGAAAACTCGACAAAATGAACAAGTTATGTCCATTTTATTAGAAAGCTAAAAATCGAGCTGCGTGAGTATTGAAACGAAAACATGCGTTGAGACCCCAATGGTATGTAAGAGTTAAAAAAGCGAAACCGAACTGATCTATTAATAATTTTTTGCCTGCTAACAGTAACCAGCTGTTCAGCGTTAATTCAAGAAATATTTACCTTAATTATATCTTCTCTAGGCATTTTATAAGTATCTGAACCAAAATCGAAAAATCTAGACAAAATAAATTTCTGAACCAATATTTAAAACTCAGCTATCTCACTGAAATATCAAATAGTTTTTTCAGTGAGATAGCTGAGTTTTAAATCTTGGTTCAGAAATTTAAGTTTAAACAAATGAGAACGTCTAGAAACGAGTAAACAAATTTTTTGGTTTAGGCCGGCTGCAAGTTGTCGTCGTACTTTGGTGTCATACAGTTTTACTTTTCTGTCGAACCGTGGTACTACAAAAAGTACGACAACTTGCGGTCTCGAGTCGTACTTTTTAGTGCATTTTGAATGAAAAAGTACGACAACTTGCGGCCGGCCTTATGAATGGGAGCAGCTATATAAATGCAAAACGGCTTATTTCTAAAACCACGAAAAAGGACCATTTGCTGAAAATCGTTTTAATAATAAGGATGAATTGAAAGGTAAGAGTGAAGGTCTTTTAAAATTAAAGTAAAGTATATAGTATTGGTATTTGTCTGTTTCTGTAATACCATAATCAAATTTTGCAACTGCTATACAATGAGAGGGGGTATGACCCGCATGAAAAATTTTCACAAATTTTTACAGATTTTCCCTAAATCAAGGAAGCATTTTTTCGCTTCGTAAATGTCAAATTCGGATTTCCACATAATTTTTGCCCCATTTTTTGGAAATTTTTCGATTTTGACCAATTTTTGATTGGCGGTGGGATACTTGTGGACGGACATTTGCGGACGAAACGTTTGAAAAATTCAAATTTTTCACAAAATTCAATTTTTTCAAAAATTTGAATTTTAAAAAAATTGAATTTTTCAAACGTTTCGTTCGCAAATGTCCGTCCGCAAGTATCCCACCGCCTTTTGATTTTGATCAATTTCGATTTTGGCAATTTTTATTAAAATTATTCACGAATTTTGGCCAAAAACATAAGGGGGACCATTATAAAAATTTTCATCTTTTCGATTTCGTGGGGGGGGGGGACTGCCCCTCGCTACGTGCCTGATCACGTGATCAATTACGCCCCCCGCCATGATCAAGCGTGATCATTTCAGCTGCCCCACCCCTTAACCTGATCACGTGATATGTAAACGACCCCTTATTAGATTTTGGCAAATTATAGTGCAAAAAGAGAAGTTTTTTCTTTAAAATATTACTTCTTCAAAACTCGACTATTTTTTCGAGTTCGAGTTTATCGAGTCTCAAAATAATCGAGTTTTCGACAACCCTGCCGCACAAAATTTTCCGTACATTTTTGAATTTTTTTCTCACATTTTTTAAAGATGTTTTGCCAATTGTTTCAATAATCACGTTTATTGAAATTGTTTCAATAATCAATTTTATTGAAATTCGGCAACTTTTATTAATGCAAAAAATGTGCGAAAGAAATCCCTGTGCGGATGTGTAAATGTGCGGTAGATCCGTGCGGATATTTTTGTGCGGTGCATTCGCTCCTATTACCAAAATAATAGGCAAGTGTGAGTATAAACAAAAACTTTCTCAAAGCAGTTTATTTGAAACTAAAATTTACATAAAAATACATTTAAATAAGGCAAGAAAATCTATCCAATGAGAGAAGAAAAATGACGTCAACGAGTATAATTCGGCTTCGCTCCGAGTATATATATTTCTGATTTTTTGGCAGAGTCAAAAACATTCGATTTCTGCTGGGAATCGAACTTACATGCAATTATATAAGCCGAGGTGATTCGAACCAACGTCAAAATATCGACTTTACAAGAAAATAATGTTAGATTCGTGTTTCCGGCATAATATTACCCTAGAAACGACGTTTTCTAGGTAAAAAAACCGAATTTTTTTTATTTTCGCTTCAATACTCCAACCTCTTCCCTGGATCAGAATCTGTGATGCATTTTACGTATTTTTTTTATAACGATTGATTATTCTTTTTAAAGGAACAGTCCAGTAAGTTACAATCATATGAAAAAATGATATATTCAGAAAGATCATGAAAAATGGAGCATTTTTTGTTTTTACGGTATGTTCTGAATCGTTGTAGTTTTCGAGATAATTGCGTTTGAAATTTTGAATTTGTCACAAGCTCTTCGTTGTAATACACAAACTTTTTTGAATTTTTTGCGGAAAAATCGATTTTTGTATCAATTTTTTAAATTTTCATAAAAAGAACATTGTAGCAATTTTTATAGCTAAATGAGACGAACAAAATGACACAACAATTATCCAATTTGAAAATTGTTTTGGGTTATTGAAACAAGAATTCTGATTCATGTTTTCGTTTCAATAACCCAAAACAATGATCAAATTGGATAATTTTGGTGTCATTTTGTTCGTCTCATTTAGCTATAAAAATCGCTACAATGTTCGGAGCAAGTATACAATGCCAGCGTCACTTAACGTGACCTAAATTTGAAAAAATAATTTCTTAAATTTTTTCAAAAATCAACTCAATATGGGTAATTTTATGCGGGGAATCGATTGCAGACACTCTCGGAGCCTAGAAACCACATCAAAGCGGTGAAAATCATTTTTTCTCAGAAAATCTGACAAATATGTTAGAGCTTGTGATTCTTGTTATAAATGTGGCCCTAAAGAGGGCCGTTGGGATAAGAAAAGCATATCTTCAATCAAAACTAGCTTATTCACGGCTGGCATGGGTAGAAAGCGGCGCTTTGATGTGATTTCTAGGCTCCGAGAGCGTTTGCAATCGATTCCCCACATAAAATTACCCATATTGGGTTGATTTTGAAAAAAATTTAAGAAATTATTTTTTCAAATTTAGGTCACGTTAGGTGACGCTGGCATTGTATACTTGCTCCCAATTTTCAAATTGGACAAGTTTGGTGTCATTTTGTTCGTTTCATTTAGCTATAAAAAATTATAGCTACAATGTTCATTTGATGAAAATTTAAAAAATCGATTTAGAAATTCAACAAATTAGCTAAAATAATGAATTTTTAGGTAAAAAATATCCTAAAATAATTTTTTCAGCTTAAAAACAAGTATTTCTCAAAAAATTTTCGCCTGCAACTTTCTTTAACTAAAGTTTTTCACCAAAAATGTCCAATTTTTTCCATTTTTAAATAAAAAATCCCCAATTTTGACATTTTTTAAACCCAAAAATTTGTCATTTTTTGATCATTTTCAGCATATAAGCATTTTTCAAAGAAATTGTCTCGACTGTCAGCGCGGAAAAACAGAAGAACTAAGATGATTTTTGAAATTTTTTTTAAATTGCCTCGGCCCTCGTCCAAATGGATCTCATTCGGGTTCGTGGCTAGTTACTCAATCATATACTGCGGTTGTATTATTTTATTTTCCAATTAGTATAATGTTCACTATACTATGTTTTGACGATTTATGGTTTTATGTTGTTCATTGTTTATTTCAATGCGGGCCATGATGTGCTCGTAAGTTTAAAACTTAAAGCCTCATTCGGATTCGTAGCTAGTTGCTTAATCATATACTGCGCTTCTCCAATAAAATGAGTCTTTCCTGGAACTTGGCATAGCAACAAATTAAAGTCCTTGATTTTAAGCTTCTGGCAAAATTCCATTGTTTGTGGATTCCTGTAATATAATGAAGGCGGACAACATTTTTTATCAGTTGGCTGGTGCGGCGGTGCTGTTTGGCGGAAATTTTCCGGAATTTTGAAGTTATGCTCGAATAGTTCGCCGACTTCCGCGATTTCTTCATCCGTCGGTCGAAAATCCCAGCGCTCGTTCGCCGATACACTTGCTGGTGAGGGTAAATAAATTTTCTGAAAAAGTGGGGGTTAGTTAGGTACTACTAAGGATTAGAGATCGCAATCGACAGGGTACTATTTGAGGAAAATTTTTTTCTAGAATCAAACTTTTTAGAGGTATTTTTTGCGATAAATCAATTGCGCGCATTGACAAAAATATGAAAACGAGTATTTTTCGTGAAAATGAGCATTTTTAAATCTGAAAAAATATCCCTGCGTGGTTGTGTTTGGCGAAAAAAAATCGCAACCCTGCGTGGTCGTGTTTGGCGTTTTCATGGTTTGTCAATGCGCGCAATCGATTTATCGCAAAAAACACTTCTAACAAGCTTGACTTTAGAAAAAATTTTTTTCTGAAATAGTACCTTGTCGTTTGCGGTCGCTAATCCGTATTAGTGCCCAAGTTAATTTGACCTCCACTCGAGCAGAAAATGAGAAACTTTCTTATCTCCTTTTTTCGTAAAGAGTATCCTATATAAGATACAGGAAATTTCCTACCTTATCAGTAACTTTAGTAAATCTATCCGTATTTTTCATTATAGCCAGCCAGATAGGATCATATTCTAACTGCATTTGCGCATTCTCTTCTATCGGTATATCAATGGGCTAAAAAAAATAAGCTTAGTATTCAAAACAAAAAACTACTTCAAGAAACGTTCGACCGGGCAACGGTTTATCCAGCGCCAAAAATTTCGTAGGTTCTGGAGTTGGTAAACTCGAGTTTGGTGCATCATGTGGCACTTCAGCGCGAAAGACACAGTGCATGTGTGAAGAAAACCAATACTTTGGACGAATATCCTTAAAAAATAGACTGTAAACTTATGAGCTGCGATAAAATTCTCTTTTTATAGGAATTTAAGCGATTTTTTCAAGTTTTTCGACCTGAAATTTTTTTCAAAAATGACCCTATTAGGGCTAATTTTATGCGATGAATAGATTGCGCGCAGCTTGAAAACGCTTTTCTGACCCTGAATCAGGGAAATAAATGTGTGTATTGAAGCAAAAATCGAAAAATTTTGAAATTTCTCCCTCAAAAGCATATTACAGTAAAAAATACTGCGTTAAGAAACAGACCGTTTGGTTTTATACAAATATATCTGAAATATATGAAACATTTGAAATGCAGCATTAAAAAACAAACAGTGCGGCTTTTCATCGGCTTTCGAAGCGCTTTAGGTTAAATAAGACTGTGTATGAATTCGCGCTATTTTTAAAAAGTTTATACGAATCAAATCGCGGCATAGTTAAAATTGCGTCATAGGTAAAATCGCTGTATGTATGAGTTATAGCCCGGTATGACATGGCCTAGTACAATCAGTAGGTATTGACCACAATCGAAATCGGAAGTAGGGTTGCGTTTCGATTTAGGCTAAGCGGCAACGAGGCGCGCTTCGTTGCCGCTTAGCCTAAATCAAAACGCAACCCTACTTCCGATTTCGAGCGTTGGCTCCAAAGTCGCGCTCCGGCGCCGCTCCTAAGTTCACCCCGATCACAACGCCTAATCCTAAGCATAGATGAGTCTAAGACTTCAAAATCGAATACTTAACCGGGTTGACCCTATTTTTGGTCTTTGCCAGATGGGTTGGGAGGTAGATTCTCCCAGTTTGGTCACCTGTGGCAGGAAGGGTGGCGCCAGGCCCGTAGGAAATGGGGTCCGTTTCGAGGGCGGCCCCCTACTTTTTCAAAATTTTGACTAAAAACATAAGGGGGTAGAAGCATTCTTTGACTTTTTGGATTTCGGGGGCGGCCCTTGGCCCCAAGTAGCTACGGGCCTGTGTGACACTCTTACATTAAGCAAGTCCATTGCAACCGGGTTACCCAATGTGTTCATTTGAATTTGCGCTTCGAAATGCGGTTTAATTCGAAGTAACCCGTGCACAT
Source organism: Acrobeloides nanus (assembly GCA_900406225.1). Taxonomy (NCBI): domain Eukaryota; kingdom Metazoa; phylum Nematoda; class Chromadorea; order Rhabditida; family Cephalobidae; genus Acrobeloides; species Acrobeloides nanus. The sequence continues at coordinate 5,339 of OZJO01015689.1, read as the reverse complement.
CACCATAATCTGTGATTCCAACTGGCCAATCATGGGTTGCCATGATATCGACTGGATTCGGTGTGAATGAATCTAAAAAATCTGTTTAAAAATTGTAGAAATTACTTTGTTTCATGCTGACCAGAATTACAAATTATGACAATGGTTTATCCAAAAATTACTTAGTCTATGCTAAGTTCGTATACGTACAGGGTGAGCCAAAAATCGTACTTTTGTGTTTTTTGGTGAAAAATTTTCGCCAAAAAAACGCAAAAGTACGTTTTTTTGGCTCACCCTCTACTTTTAGCAATTCATTATCGAAATCTTTATCAACAACGCCATTTCCACCTCACTGAATACAAAAATACATACCATCACGACTTCTCAGTTGTTTAAGCTTGAAAACATCAACCGCTTTAACATGATATGCACTAATCATTGGGCCAAGTTCAAACGGCGGCCTTTCAAAGTGACCTAAAAGCTAACCAATGACAAAAATTCGATTTTTTGGTCAAAATTCGATTTTTTATCCAATATTTAATTTTGTGTCCAAAATTTTTTAAATTTCACAATCACCTTTTTGATAATCCATTGATTGGTAAATACCAGATAAGCCAGCAATCCTCAAACCTGCAAATCTAACAACACTTGAATAGCCCATATAGTAAATATTCGGCGCTGCCCATCCGCCATACGGAAGTTCTGCCATAAACCCAGAACTTTCATGATTGCCTCCAATAAAAATAGTCAACACTGGAGCTACCTAAAAATGAAATTGAATTAGAGGTCACAATTGTGTTATTCGCATCACACAACACATCAAGTAGGATAATTTTGTATAGATAAATCGAATTTTTATGTTTGAACACTCGCTGAATTGCCCACGCGATGGGCTTCATGATGATATCTCATATGGATTTGTTTAAAAACTTGATATTGTGGCGTTTGTGTTATTTGTGTTAACACAAATAACGACGTTACAAAATCCAGTTTTTAAACAAATCCATCTATATGAGATACAGGGGTGCAAAAGTCCTAACATAAGGTGACATAAATCCTAACATAAGGTGGTAAAAGTCCTGGCATAGGGTGCAAAAATTCCTGGCATGATGCAACAAAAAATCCTATTATAGAGTGCACTAGATTCATCATTGGGCATTAGGAGCCATGTATTTCACGATGGCGCTAGGACAATTGCAATTTGCATCGAAAACTGCTCGATTTACTAATATGAAACTGATCATCATGCCTGGATTTTTGCACCCTATGCCAGGACTTTTACCACCTTATGTCAGGACTTTTTGCTCTCTCTGTATCATCATGCTTATACGAAAGATGAAACCTATCGCGTGGGCAATTCAACGAGTGTCCAAACATAAAAATTCGATTTATCTATACAAAATTATCCTATTCATGTGTTGTGATATGCGAATAACACAATTTGCGATCTCTAAATTGAATACAAAGTGGAAGAATAGAGAGCTTACTTTTTCACCATTGTAATATTTATAAAAAGTCATCAAATTCTTATGTTTGTCAGGGCTTTTCATGTGGTGAAGATCACCATAGTTTCGAATCGCCTAAAAATTAGAAGTAGATTTTCAAGTACTTCAGCTTTTCCTGCACCTGAAAATCACCAGTACAAATCAACAAGTCAAATTTTTTGCCGCTTTGTCTTTCCCATTGAGTTAGAGTCTCGTAGATCTGATCCATTTCACCATGTGAACATCCCGCTACAGCCAATCGCAGAAAGCGCTTCGGTTTCAACAGCTTATTTGGCGCTTCTTGAGCACTATCCACTGAACCTGCGGCGGTGGAATCCGGCGCTTCCTTCAATGAAAGCTCTTCTTTCTTTTTTATTCTCACTTTTTGTTGAAACTCGCTCACATGATAGCTCATTTTGTAAATCTTGGCCTAAATAACAACTTTTGTGATGGTATATAGCAAGTTGTTTTAAAATTTTTTTAGAAAAATCGAAATATTTTGCAAGATTTTGAAACATGTTACATGCTTTGCGTCATAAAAACATGTAACATGTTTCAAAATCTTGTTAAATATTTCGATTTTTCTTAAAAAAATTTCAAAACAACTTGCTATACACCAAAATCTTTATTTAAAAAATGAAATCTTAAATTATGATAATTCTACCATAATTTTTAATCTCATTCTATGAAGTTTTTAAGCCAATTTCCAGGCAAAGGAAAAATTTTTCAAGGAAAATAAAAATAGGCAAAAATTCTACGAAGTCGAATTTAGGGGGTCTGCTAAAAAAATTTTAATTTCCCAACATTTTACCCTCCGGGGATCGAACCCGCGGGCCCAAGTTGCATAACTTGCCAGATCGGACGATATCACTCCTTACTAACTTTTAAGAAATCCGCATGAATTATGGGTTGAAATTGGCTTTAAGCACAACGCCAAAAGTTTTTGGCGTTTTGTGAAACCGCAGCTTTAACAAAAATTTTGTTAAAAATCGTTTGGACAAAACTATTTTGTTAACAAACAATAGTGCTTTTCTCGCTTGACGAGTAAATTTTCTAAAGTGAAAAAATAAAGATTTCTAGCGAAAAAAATCGGTTCTGGGATTTTTCTCAACGACTTTTCGGTCGTTTGATGTTTCGAAACTTTTATATATTTTTGAGAATTTCTCCGGGAAAACAAAGCCAATCCTGATAGTTGTGATGCCGTTAGAAAGCTGGATTTCGTAGCAATCGAATGACACCAAAATCATGCCATAACTCTTTCTGGTTGCGGAGATATTGGCATAATTAGTAAAAAATGTCGAAAAAACTGACATTTTTTACTAATTATGCAATAACTCCTCAACCAGAACAAGTTATGACACGATTTTGGTGTCATTCGATTGCTACGAACCCAGCTTTCTAACGACACCACAACTATCAGGATTGGCTTTGTTTTCGCGGAGAAATCCTCAAAAACATAAAAAAGTTTCGAAACATAAAACGACCAATTTTACTGCTAATTTTTACTGTTTTAAAGGGGATGCAGATCGAGGCCGGATCTAGGGACCGCCACGCATTTTTAGAACTCGATAATTTCATGGAAAAACTACTCCAAAAACGTTTTAAAATTGAAATCTGTGTTATGAAAAACCCTAAAACGAAAAAAAAGCCGCGTCAAAATCGCGTTTTACAATGAAAAGTTATGCTTAAATGAATGTGTTGAACCGTACAATGTTTATAAAGGGAAAATGTCCAAAAAGCGTCCGGATTTTTTCTAACTCAAAAAAGTCACCTTAAAGCAACTCAAAATTTTACAATTACTTATGCTTATAGGTAATTTTATGCGGGGAATCGATTGAGCGCNAAACTTTTTCGGATTTTTATGAGAAAACCGTCGATTTCTAGGTTTTTCTAGGCGGGGAATCGATTGCGCGCACTCCCGGACCGTGAAAACGCTTCCTTGACCCTGATTCAGGAAAGGAATCGGTGTAGTGAAGCGAAAATCAATTTTGGTTTTTCTCCTTGAATCAGGATCAAGGAAGCGTTTTCAAGGTTCGGGCATGCGCGCAATCGATTCCCCGCATAATATTACCCCTAGAGAGTCACTTGTTTAAAAAATTTTCTAAATCGAAAAAAATTTTTGAGCAAACAATTTTTGCAGGAGCTGGGAGTAGAACCCAGATCTAATGTGGTGCAATGGCCGACGACTTCACCACTGCACCACAGAGGCCTAGAGTCTGTTTCCAGCCACAATCCTAAAAAAGTTCCCCGACCCCTGTAAAGAGCGATCCCATCCGATCTGGCAAGTTAAGCAACTTGGGCCCGCAGGTTCGATCCCGCTAGGAGCCAATTCTTTTTGCAGTGTCCAAAAACGGATAAAAAATTTTGCCTAGACGTAATTTTATACAGGGAATCAATTGCGTGCATTCCCGAAGTATAAAAACGCTTCCCTAACCCTGATTCAGGGACGAGTATGAGAAACTTTTGATGGTTCATGGGTTGAAACGGACTATAGAATATCGCTGAGAAGTAAAATTTTTTTTAAATTTCGATAAAAAAATTCAATCTTCAATCAAATTTAAAAAAATATTTTGTTTAAAAATTAAATTAAAAAAATTATCTTTGAACCACCTCTGACCCCTCCTAACAATTTTAAACATAAACTTGATTCGAAATTTGTCAAGTATTTATGCAAAAATGAAACCATGGTTATTGGTGATTAGACTAATGAAGAGAAAATCATGAGTAATTTTTTCAAATTTTTGTTTAAAAACTTAATGTCTGAGTAAGAATGAGAAATTATGAGTAAGAATGAGAAATTATGAGTAAAAATTTTATTTAGACGTCGGTCCCTAGGCTGGATCTCGAAAAAAATTTTTTCTCCAATTTTGCTGATTTTTGGTACTCGGGGGTTTTCTGGCACGAGAAATCGATTGGCGCAAGTCCCGAGTTGCGAAAAAATTTTCATGACTTTCTATCGGGGGCAGTGATGAAAACATGTAACATGTTTTCACTTTTTGTCGAAACTTGCTACACATGATAGCTCATTTTGTAGATCTTGGCCTAAACAACAATTTTTATGATGGTATATAGCAAGTTGTTTTGAAATTTTTTAGAAAAATCGAAATATTTAGCAAGATTTTGAAACACGTAACATGTTTTGCATCATAAAAACATATAACATTTCAAAATCTTGTTAAATATTTCGATTTTTCTAAAAAAATTTCAAAACAACTTGCTATACACCATCACAAAAGTTGTTGTTTAGGCTAAGATCTACAAAATGAGCTATCATGTGTAGCAAGTTTCGACAAAAAGTGAAAACATGTTACATTTTTTCACCACTGCCCCCGATAGAAGGTCATGAAAATTTTTTCGGAACTCGGGACGCGCCAATCGGTTTCTCGTGCCAGAAAACCCCCGAGTACCAAAAATCAGCCAATTTGGAGAAAAATTTTTTTCGAGATCCGGCCTCGATCTGTACCCCCTTTAATAGAAAAAGTATTGATTTTGCAAGGGTCCAAAGTACCCAAAAAAAATTTACCGATTTTCATAAAAATTTTGTTACAGTCGTGTAGAGAGCAACACTATTTTAGCCACAAAAAATCGAAATTTTGAGAAGGTCACCTGTACCCCATTTTTTGAGGTCGTTTTTTAAAATACGGCAATCTCTAACTTTAAGCAATCCCCCTTTAAGAAAAAATAAAACTTTTGAATAAATTTTTTAATGAAAAAATGAAATTTTCGAATAATTTGTTTCAATGAAAAATTGAATTTTTGATTAAATTTTGTATGCAAAGTTGAAATTTTGTTAAAATTTTTCTTTAGAAAAATCGAATTTTTTAATAAAAATCAATATTTTTCTCTATATATTAGCAAACGTTAGATTTCCGCCGA
>OZJO01015671.1:0-19632 GCA_900406225.1 Acrobeloides nanus | reverse complement strand
AAAACGTTTGAAACTGTTTTTTCAGGTTTCGAATTACAACTTTGCTCCTTTGGGTGTGCATTCGATACCAGCTCCAAAACTTTTTTTAGAAAAAGCTTGTTTTCATGCTGAAAATGCTCAAAAATTATGATTTTTGGTTGAAAAATAGGAAAATTTTGAACGTTTTTGATAGAAAAATAGCAAGTTTTTAAGTTTTTTAAAAAACTCGAAAAATTGCCTTGGTCACCCTTATGTTTTTGCCCTAAATTTTTGAAAATTTTCGGAAATAACATAAGGGGGTAAAAGCAAAGTTTGTGAAAATTTTAGGGACTCCCCCCAAATGGAGAAACAGCGAGCGCGTTAGCGTTCGTCCCCGGTACTATTTAATAAAACATACTAGGTTTGTAGTGATATACATGGATATCAATAGCTTTCAAATCTTCAGTTTTCAACGGAGCTGCTCGCATAAATTCAGGTCGAACTGGCAAAGAAATTCCTTTTTGATGTCGTTGTAGATATATTGCAACTTGTTCTTCAGTTTTAGAAATATCAGGATTACTATCACCTACAGTAGAAGACGATCTTTCATGTTCGGTTGATTTGTTTGGATTAAAAGCTGTGCTGAAGAGTTGAACTGTCGGATGAAGTTTAGTACAACCAAATTGAAGTTGTTTTCCAGCAACAAAAGCCAAGTTTGGCAAGGTTCTTCCAAAAATTATGCTGGATCGGTTAAACATTTTTCAATAAATGTGTTGATGGGAAAACAATTTAGCAAAATAATGAATTTTTTAAAATTTCCTAAAAAATAAATATAATGCGAAACTACATTGAAGGTTATAAAGATAGTCACCCTTTTTTTTTGGTAGTTCCGAGGCCTAGAGCATTCAAGAACAGTCAGGAACTTTATAAAACGATAGCCCGTGGTCGAAAACTATGTTTTCGAGGAAAAAAGTTGGGTTCCGAGTCCAAAAAATATAGATTTTGCCCGAAACTCGCAAAAAAACCCACTTTTTAGATTGCACATAATTATAGCGCCACCTTTATTTTGACCGATTTGTTCGCGAGTTGATGCGATTTCTTTTACAGAATATGGTTTTTGAATGTGCTGAGTACGATAAAAATAAAAGTGGTCTTTGAGTTCATTTAGGGCCATTTCTGAAATCGCCTATTTGCACTGTTTTTGGGCTTCCAAGTCATATAATTTCACTAGGTGTTGATTTTTGGAAAAATTCTTTTAGGCCTTTACAGTACAGCCCCGTAGCAATCGTTTCCGTGGTCGGTCATCAAACCGGTGGAGTTTTGAAAGAGATACACATCTTTCAATTTTGGAACATCCTTTTTCCATAAAAATCTAACGTAAAAACACGTCCCAAAATTGAAAGACGTGCATCTCTGTCAAAACTCCACCGGTTTTGATGATCGACCACGGAAACTATTGCTACGGGGCTGTACTGTAAGGGCCTAAAAGAATTTTCCCAAAAAGCAACATCTAGTGAAAGTTATGGGACTTGGAAGCTCAAAAGCCCTGTTTTCAGTACAAATCGGCGATTTCAGAAATGTTCCTAAATGCATTTTACTTTTATTTTTTTTTTATCGTACTCAGCACATTCAAAAACCATATTCTGTAAAAAGAAATCGCATCAACTCACGAATAAATCGGTCAAAATCAAGATAGCTATAGTTATGTCCAATCTAAAAAGTAGATTTTTTGCGAGTTTCGGGCAAAATATATATTTTTTGACTCGAAACCCAACTTTTTTCCTCGAAAACACAGCTTTCGACAGCGGGCTATCGTTTTATAAGATTCCCGACTGTTCTTGAGTGCTCTAGACCCCGGAACTCTAAACAATTAGGGTGGTTCTATCTTTATGACCGGCAGTGTATATAGTAAAAATTTAAAAAGCTAATTTCACGAAGGCACAAAATTTATCTCTTTAGTTTAATGTAAACAGAACTACATAGTAAAATTTCTATGAATCGATTTATCAAAATTAGGGGTGAGCGTTTTACGGCAATAGGACGGAATGCACCGCACAAAGTGTTTTTTTAGGACTGAGCGCACGAACTGAGTGCACGGACTGAGCGCATATTTTTTGGAATGAAATTATCTCGAAAACTATAACGAATCAGAATTTACTATCAAAGTGAAAGATGCTCCATTTTTCATGAACTTTCCGAATATCATAAAATAAAATTTTTTTCGTTGTATTATTCGAAATTTCAAAAATGTGCGCTCAGTCCTAAAAAAACCGTGCGGTGCATTCCGTCCTATTGCCCGTTTTGTGGGGTTTTTGAAACCCGCAGTTGAGATCTCGCAATAAAAAGTTGCGGGGTTTCGTCAACGCCCGCAGGTTTTGATAATAAAAACCTGCGGGGTTTCAAAAACCCCCGCAAAACGCTCAACCTAATCAAAATAAGGTGATATCAATAGCTTTAAAAAACATACTTCCTAGTGTACAAATAAAAACGAAAATAGAAAAATGTGAGCAAATGCACAAGGAAAAAGTGCAACCTATCATTACACTTTTTGCAGTCGATGACCTAGAAATCATCCTTTTCTTTTTACATCAAAGCACAGAGTCATCAAAAAAATTTTTGATGACTCCGCAAAAAGATCAATAAAAAATAAATTAGTACAAAAATTTTTAGAAGTTGATTTTACTTATGTCAATTAATGGCAAATATGCCCAAATTATCGTGCAAACAATCAAATAATTTACTGCATAAGTAAACAAAGATAAAATATTTTTTAAAAATTTGCTTAGCTAGAGGGCACGGCGTAGGGTTGCATCTTGACCGGTCAAATTGGCCAAATTCATTTAGAAAATTTTTTTACAATTTTAATTGTGAACTCAGTACTAAATAGTTTAGCACCGAGGTTTTACATAATAAATTCTAAAAATATCGTTCAAAATTTGAAAAAAAGATTTAAAAACAGGATAATTTTACGTAAGAATTAAAAAAATTTTTTGCGTAATATTCCCGTTGCCTGATTATCAATAAAATCCGTTTATTGACACGAAAAAAATTTAAATCGTCTTACAAGGGAGTGACCAGAACTGTGACAACTAAAATTTTTTTGTTAAAAATAAATAAAATGCTGTTTATTGAAACGATTAATCAAAGATCATATGAATTCAAACAACACAATCAAAAATTCTAATTATCTTACACTCCTTTACACTATTAAAAATAGGAATGGAAGTAAATTTTTAAAACAAGTAAACGGAAAATAGCGATTGATTATATTCTTTGAACCTCACACATCTTCTTTTTATAACTAGACAAAGTCAGCAAAAAAATTTTCAAGGTACCAAAAAACATTTGAAAACGTGCAAATTACGACATTAGAAATCATAGAACGATCAAATAGTTAAAAATTATAAAATACAGGATTATGCAAATTTGCAAGAATAGAAAGTAACGTAAACTTTTATAAATATAAACTGGAGAAGTACATAGATCGGACGTTCTCTGTCCGTTCTTCGCGTGGGAATTTAGTGATAGAGTGAGAGGCGTACTGGAAGTTGAAGCGACAGATAAGCAAAGAACACATAAGTGGAGATTTTCTATGAAATAAGAGCAAAACTGCCGAGAGAATATAACTTTAGGCAAGAGAGTATAATTTATCGAATAAGTGCGAAAAATCATAAGCTTACTTAGGCAAAGGAATGTCAATACTTTTGCCATACATATATTATCTGATCTCTGAGCTAAAAATCTTGCCATAAATGATAAAAATAAACGCCATAGAAATGTACATTATTTATGATTCTTTTAACTACAGTAAGCTCTTGTTAAGCGGGTCACCCTAGAGGGGGCCGATTATAAAATTTTTGAGAAGGCCCACTTATCCGATGTTTTGTTAAAAACTATACAGTAACTAAGAGAAAATGCTCATGGAAAATATATATAACGGTAAATACTATTCTTAGATTTTTGCCTGATACTATCAAATTATTTATCCATAACAAAAAAACATGAGAAAAGACGATTGACACCAAAATCATCATAATTGGAGAAAATTTTTTTCGCTTTTTACCCTTGAGGGACCAAGGAAAAATATATTTAAGCTTAGTATATACTGACAAAGGAACATTCAGAACTGTGAACCCTCGATTTTTAAAACTTTGACGTAGAAAGTTGGAGAATAGTGAAAAATTATTATGGATTTTGTCCTCTTCCATCAATTTTATCAAATCGTCTGGCGTCCTACACTCCATCTTCACTGGGTAAACACGTTTATTAAGATATGGAATTACTTTTACAAGAGTTTGTGGATTCATATTTGGTAAACGTTTTCTCATAAGCTTGAAAAATTTAACCACGATGTTCAGCAATGTTGCTAAAAATTTGAAATTAAAAAATAAACATAAGGTTAGTGTTTGTCTTTGATAGAGGTTTTTCAATATTGATAATATTTTAAGGCTTTGATCAAAATTGATTTGATATTGATAATTTTTTGAAACTTAGAATTTATTGATATTTTTTGTTCCATTTTAATCAGGATTCTTTAGCACAATTGATTCAAAAGTTATTTTTTATAACCGTGAAGCTTTTGAGTATGTGTTTATGTACAAATGTTCGTCCTTGCCCCGGTTTTCTTTCTCTTCGTGCAATTTGACTGGTCATTGTCGGTATAGCCTTGTTGATTTCGTCAAAATGTTGAAAACAAATAGGCTTGTTTCTTTATTTTTGATTTGTTGGTAAGATTTTTCTGGAAATGCTTATAATTAAAAAAACTTCTCTGACAATTGAATAAAAATGGACAGGATTTTAGTAGCCCTTTTATATTGATAAAGATTTTCTCACAATCGGCAGAAATTTTTTTAAAATAAATTTACAGGATAGGCCAAAAAAGTGGATTTTTGTGATTTTTTGAGACCCGAAAATTTATTTTTCTAAAGGTAATTTTATGTGGGGAATCGATTACGCGCATTTCTGAACCCTGAAAATGCTTCCCTGAGCCTGATTCAGGGAAAAATTGGGTTTGGAAATTGCGAAAAACGAAGAATTTCGCTTCAATAACCCAATTTTTTCCTGATCAGGATCAGAGAAGCATTTTCAGGGTTCGGGAATGCGCGCAATCGATTTCCTTCATAAAATTACCTCTAGAGGGGTCATTTTTAGAACAATACATTTTCTTGTCCCAAAAATCCACTTTTTTGGCTGTACTATCGCTTTTGATTGACATAAAAAATGTTTTTTAACTTTTTTAAAGCATGACCTCTGTTGAAACAAATGAAGATGTTTACAAACAAAATGAAGTCGTTCCAGATGTTATTTCAACAGCTCCAAGGAATCTCCTAAAAATTTCTTATGACAGTGGAGTGGAAGTAAAATTATTTAAAAAATAGAATAAAAAATCAAATGTAGGTAAATTTGGGAAATACTTTAACCCCTACTCAAGTCAAAAATGCTCCAAAAATTAGCTGGGATGCAGAACCAGATTCTTTATATACTCTAGCTATGACAGGTAATTTTTAATAAAAAGGATTTTTTGAAAAATTTTTAGACCCTGATGCGCCATCAAGAAAAGATCCAAGATTTAGAGAATTTGAGCATTGGTAGATTTTTGTTCAATTTTTAATCAAGCATAACCATTTTTAGGCTAGTGGTAAACATTCCTGGAAACGCTGTTGATCAAGGAGACACAATAGCCGAATATATTGGCTCTGGTCCACCAGCTGGCACAGGTCTCTTACTTATTAGCTTTTTTATTTTGCCACTTTAGGGCTACATCGATACGTATTCCTTGTTTATAAACAACAAGGACGCATTTCTGACTCAGAACATGGAAAATTAGGAATTTCTGGAGAAAATCGAAGAAATTTCAAGATTTCCAAATTCGCTGAAAAGCATAACCTTGGAGAACCTATTGCTGGAAACTTCTATCAGGTTTTAACAACAAAATGTAATCGAATTTATTTTCTAGGCCGAATTTGATGACTATGTTCCCGAATTGCACAAGAAGCTGGGTGCTGGAAAATAAATTTATTACTACATTTTTAGTATAAAATATTTAAAAAATTATGAAGCTTTATTTTTTCTTCCTTTTTTAAATTTTCTTCCCCCGAATTTCTTCTTTTTCATATTGAGGTCGGTACGACATTTTTTAGCAATGTGACCAGGCTTTCCGCATGATGTGCATAACCTAAGAGCGGACACCCATTGGTTTTCTAGAGCAGAATAAAGACGATTAAGCTCTTTGATAAAATTTTCTTCATCTTCTTTAGTGACGTCTTGAGCAAAAAGAGGGATTTGGGCTAAAATAAATATTTTATTAGAAAAAAGTTATTCAGAATATATAATTTTGCATAACCCTCTGACATTGGGCCAGTTCTTGCCTCAGAGAACAGCTGCTGCGCGCTGCTGCGTTGCGGCGCAGCTGCTGTTTAGTCCACGCAGCAGCTGATTGGGCCACGCAACAGCTGCGCCGCAGCTCGTATGAAATCACGCAGCAGGAGTATTTTCCACACAGTTAATTTATAGCCTGGTACTCGTGCAATATAAGAAAAAAGGTTACTGTGTGGAAAATACTTTTATTGCGTGATTTCATACGAGCTGCGCGCAGCAGCTGCACGCAGCGCACAGCTGCTGTCTGCGGCAAGGACTGGCCCATTGAAATTTGGGGGCGGTTAAGAGTGTCAATCACGGCGCATCAAAGAGGAAAAGATGGGAGCAAGAATAAAAAATAAAAAAGAATGTCGCCAATCGACTCAGCTCGCCGAGTGCTTCAAAACGAGTACCATATCATAAGGTTTTGAGTTTGATCCATGGCCAATTGGCTAACGTGCTCAGCCATCATTCATAGGGCATGGGTTCGATTCCGCGCCCAAAAGTCATTTTTTATTTTGGTGTCAAAATTTATGAAAATTTTTGCATATCCACATTTTTATGAGGGGAATACGATAGCGAAAAAGGATTTCTACTTTTTGGGATTTAGAGCCCTTTTCTCTGTAGTTTTGTAGTGTGGGGGCGAACGGAACCTATCGGTTCCTTTTGCCTCCCCCCAAATCGATTCCGTTTTCTCCCCCCCCCCCCAAATTGGGGGGAGGCTAAAGTGCATAAGTTCCAAATTGTCTGCCTTTATTCTGCAAGGAGGGTTTAAAAATTATACACAATTTGTCATACCTTGATTTTCAACCTTTAAAACCTTTAACTTTAAATTAATTCCATCCAATTTTCCTTTGAGCATATTCAAAATCTTTTTAATACTGTTCGTAACTATTTCAGTTTGTCCGTTTTTGCAATTTTTAGTCCAATGTCCAAAAGTAGCACATTTGTTGCAAGTTTCTATACTCTCACGAAATTCTCCTCTTCTTGAACTTTTGTAAAATTCTATAAGATGATGAAAATCTATCGGACTTTTATGTATTGGTGGAAATTCATTATAAGTAGCCTGGGATGTCACTGAAGTATTATGATCCGATATGTTGTTGTTTAGAATAGGTTCTTCTGTTTCTTCATCGATAATAATAATATCATCATCATCATCTTCTTCTTCTTCTATTGTAATGAGTTTTTCTTCATCATCTTTCGTTCCTATAAATTAAAAAAAGGATTTCAAGTCTTTATCACTATTCTACTTCCACAGTCCGTTAAAAACAGACTGGCATGAATCAATTAAATTAATTTATCGACACGGTTGATGAAACATTAAAAAAATTCAAAATTTTAACGTGAAAATTGGTCGATCAACCCCCTCCTGCGGTCAAAATTCAAAAAGTCATTCGGATTCATGTTCCCCATACCCGAAAACCCGCGAGTACAAAATCAGCCGATTTTGAGAAATTTTTGAAAAATCGATTTTCCTCTTGGTCTCCCAAGGGGTAAAAAGTGAAAATTTTTTGTCCAATTTCGATGATTTTGGTGTCAATCGTCTTCTATCATCATCCCCTACAACTTTTGTTAGGCTCGGGATGGAAAATCCCGTGCTGTGGTATCCGTTCTACTCGGCGAGTTGAGTCGAATGGGTGAGAGACTTTTGCGCACTGGACATTTGCGCACTGGACATTTGGGCACCAGACATTTGCGCACCGGACATTTGCGCACCAGACATTTGCGCACCGGACATTTGCGCACCGGACATTTGCGCACCGGACATTTGCGCACCGACATTTGCGCATTTGCACAATGAAGCATGAGCTAACTTTTACACCGGTTTTCTTATAATAGTGTGAACTTGTTTGTAGGCAGAAATTTTATAAAGTTCGGAGCGTAAATGTCGGTGCGCAAATGTCCGGTGCGCAAATGTCCAGTGCGCAAATGTCCGGTGCGCAAATGTCCAGTGCGCAAATGTCCGGTGCGCAAATGTCGGTGCGCAAAAGTCTCTCACCCAGTCGAATGATATGACTCGCTTTTAAAATGTCGAGTTTCACAAATTTTAGCACGCAAAAAACCGCCGTGTTCAAAGATTTTTTAAAATATGAATTTTTTCAATATGTCTATTTTAAGCCATTGAATCTTACTTTCTTCACCCTCATTTTTCATATCTTTTGGATCAGACTTAATAACATTTATTTCATCTTCTTTTAGAGTTTCAATACTAATTTTTTGGGCTGACTCCTCTTCAGATTTCAATCTCTTCTTTTCCTTTTTAAGCTTATTTTTAATTCTTTTCTTATCTTTTCTTTCATTAAGTTTTTGAATTTTTTGAGCTTTCTTTGATAATGGAATTGATTTTGTTTGTTGAGTGTTGAGCACGCCTAAAATCTTTTTTTCGTATTTTGCTGAAAAAGCTAAGTACAGGGTGTGCCGTAAAATTTTTGCGATTTTGGAGCAATTTTAAAAATTTTTAGTTTTTTAATTTTCACCACAATAAACATATAAGGGGTTTTCTATCGAAAAATCAATTGAGAGCACTGCCGAACTCTGAAAATGCTTCCCTAACCCTTAAATAGCCTATTTTCTCATTTTTAGAATGATAATAATGCGAAAATAGGCTAATGAGGAGCCAGAAAAACATTTTCAGGGTTCGGAAATGCGCACAATTGATTTCTCACATCGAAAAACCCATAAGTTTAATTTGGTGAAAATTAAAAACTAATATTTTTTGAAAAAAATAGTCCAAAAATCCGGTTTTTTATGGCACATCCTGTAAAAAAGATACCATAGTAGCCAGCTGATATAGACATTTCGTGTAAATATGAAAGATTTGATGGCAAAGTACCACGATATGTAAAACCAGTTGAAGGTGGGAAATTTAGATCTAAAATGAAATTTAAAGTGTATGAATAAAAACTCCAAATTCTGCTTAAAATAAATTTTTTACACTTACCGCTATTAGCAAATGGCTTTGAAAGCGGGAATGCAATATTTTCACGAGGTTTTGGATCAATCAAATGTTTAAAATTCAAAGTCGGCACGAAAGTTCGACGAGGCAGTTCATCATAATGCACATCATATGGTCCACGTGAATAACTATTGGAAAAACTAGGCTCAAGATCATCATAATCCCAGATAGCTCTTGGCGGAATTGAAAAATTGTTAAAATTCAAACCCGTTGCATAATAAGCTTGACGTCTTTCAAATCTTTGAGGTGGAGGAGGTATATGTCGAGACGGAGGAGGAGGTATATGCCATGGAGCTCTGTAATTTGAAGAGTGTGGTTCTAAAATTTGTTTTTTGAAATTATTCACATAACGAAAACCTTGACTGTAATGATGACTATAATTTTGCCTAACAGGCTGTCTTGAACTATCGTACTCTTTAAAAACTTTGGCTGGAATAATATCCCAATTTTTGTTACTATAAGATCTTGAGTTTCGGTTAAAAGACATGGTAAAAATTTTCTAAAAAATAAAACTTTGAGAATCTTTTATTTTTCATATTAAGGTATAAAATATGTAAGGTATAAAAAAATTCCATGGAACCTATTTAAATCAGACGTTTTTTGTTTGTTTCTTTTGATATAAAACCATGGATACAAAACAAAAGCATTCGTTTTGATAACTATTTTTTTTAAATGAATTTGATGAGCTTATAAGTGGGCAATTTGTAAAAGTACGACTGCGCCGAACACGCCAAAGGGTCCAAATTAGGCTTAGACTTAGGCTTTGGCCTAAGCCTAATTGGGACCCTTTGGCGTATTCGGCGCAGTCGTACTTTTACAAATTGCCTATAAGTGAGGCAAAAAAGTGGAATATTGAGATTTTTATATGAATTTAGGACCCGAAATTTTTTTTGTTAAATGGCCCCTCTATTAGTAATTTTATGCGGGGAATCGATTGTTCGCATTCTCAAACCATGAAAAAGCTTTCCTGACCCTGATTCAAGAAAAATTGGGTTTTTGAAGCAAATATGGGCCCTGTTCCTAATTTGAACCGTACGGATCCGTACTGATCAGTACGGATCTGTTACAGATCAGTATAGATCCGTACGGTTGACAATGATCAGTACGGATCCGTACGGTTCAAATTAGGAACAGGGCCATGGTCATTTTTCGATTTTTTCCCTGAATCAGGATCAGGGTAGCATTTTCAGGGTTCGGTAATGATCGCAATCGATTACTCGCACAAAATTACCCCTAGAGGGATAATTTGTAGAAAAAATTCGGGTCCCAAATTCATAAAATCTCAATAGTCCACTTTTTTTGCCTCACCTTGTAAAAATTCATGAATCGCATTATCAACAAAAATTCATGAATCGGATTATTTGTTTATGCACTTATGACACAAAATTTTCATTGCATATTTTTTGTATAAACGATTTTCTTATCAATCAATATATTTTTTCTTTAAAAACTAGCAGAATCTTTTTGAAGCAGTTATTGATTTTTAAACAATTTTTAAAAATTTTAGGGCTTAAGATGTCCACCCAAAATTTGGCCAACAGAGGCCCCATGAGACAAAAATGCAAAAAGTATCCGGAGTGTAAGGATCCAAATTGCAAATCTATTCATCCGACCAAAATGTGTGCCAAGTTGCCAAATTGCAAATATGGGCAAAATTGTTTCGATATCCATCCGCTTTGTGAAAATGATGGCACATGTAAATTACCGGGTTGTATTTTTACGCATATGAAGCAAAAGCCAGTGCCATTGTAAGGTTTATTTTACCCAGATACAGTTGACCCTCAGTGCGACCTCCTATAAAACGTTTTCCTCGATAAGACATCATCTTGGTCCCGGTCTCAATGATGACGTCTTATCGATGATCTACTGTAGCAAGAATTTTTCCTTGGACACAAAGGTCAACGCTTTTTTTCTTCTTTTTTGAACAATCTGTAAGGGACTTTCAAACTCAGAGAGGATAGGAGGAATTAAAAATTCGATTTTTTTTAAAAATCCAACAAGTTGGTTGAATTTTTGTTCATTGGGATTTTGGGGCACATTTTCGAGGCTCCTGAATCAAACTTTTATCTGTCTTGTTAGTTTTATTTAATTTTAAGACCAAGACCACAACCCGAAAAGCAACCTCAACAATTTAAGAAGAAAGAGTCGCCAGTCGATGAAATACGTGCTAAAGTCAATGAAGTGAAAGTACTCTATTTTTTTTCTTAAACAATACAAATTTTTTAAATTTTAAGGAACTTGCTTCAAAAAGTGATTTGGTTATGCAAGGCCATCTAGAACAAGTTTTGATGAAATTAAGCTTGCTAGAAAAAGACATTGAAAACGACAAAAAGAACCTGACAGCACAAATGGGAAAAAATAGTCGGTTGGAAAAGCAGTTGAAAGAAGCAAATGAAAAAGTGGAAAAAATTTAAATTTGTATTAAACAATTAAAATTTTGATTTAAAGATTCAAAAACTTTCCAATTCAAATATGGACAAGAATCTAAATAGCAATTTACAAACACACATTCCGCTATTTCCACCGCCTACTTCGTCTTTTTCGAACAGGCAATCGAGCTCAAATATACCAATTAAAAATGTTCCTGTTTTCTCTCCACCTCATGGCATGACACCTCCTGTACCGGTATAGTCATGTGCTAAATTTAAAAATTGGCATTTTAGCATGTTCCTGTGGAAATCCAAAGAATGACGCTTGGACTACAAAGTCAATTGTCATCTGGATCGGATTTGCGCCGCATTCAAGAAGAAGTATGTTTTTGCATAAAAACTTAAAACTTGTTTTTAGAAACACCAAACAGAAAAGCATCTTGAAGACGTTTTGCACAACAATTTAACTCTGTTGGAACAAAATGATAGACTCCAAAAACAAATTGAAGCGCTTCAAAAGAAGAGCTATTGAATAACAAATTGTCTGTTTTTTGCAAATTTTCGTTTTTTTTAATTAAAATATTTAAATTTGTTTTGAATTTTTTAACATGAAATTAAAGATTTTAATAAACTTATCCTTTTTAAAGCACTAGTTTACTTTCGGGAAGTTGATTCCATGAGAAAGAGCAGAAAATTTGAACATTTTTTGCTTTTGAACCACTACTTGAAAAGGTTAAGAGTCGACGCTCAAACGGAAAGCAGAAATCAACAGTGAAGGTTAAAGACCGGGCAGTTCAACAAACTTTTGCGACTCTCCACAAAAAGGGTGGCAAAAATGGAATTTTGCGATTTTCTCGATTTTTCCAAAAATTTTCAAATTTGTAAATTTTCTCTAAAATAAAACTATAGGGGTTTCTCTATGTGAGAAATGGATTGTGCACATTACCGAACCCTGTAAACTCTTCCCTGACCCTAAATTATTCTATTTCCGCTTCAATATACACGCCTTTTTCCTGAATCAGGGTCAAGGAAGTGTTGTCAAGATTCGCAATTCGCGCAATTGATTTTTCTAATAGAAAACTCTATATTTTGGTGAAAATTTTAAAAAATTGAAAATTTTTGAAAAAAATAGCGCAAAAATTCGGTTTTTTGGGCCTCTCTATATTATATTGAACTTTTTAAATGTGTCAATTGTTAATCGAACTTATTAATTACTTCCTTTTATAGATGCATTGAAATTTGCAGAAAACTTTTCGTAACATTTCAATCAATCAACTTTAAAAACGCTCTCAAAAAATTGTTGCTAACAAACATGGACGCCCAGGTTATAATATGTGCTTGCGGTGTCATTTTGTGTGCAAACATTTCTTATCACCCTTTTAGTTTTTCTTATAAACCCCTAAACTATCATTGTAAATAGAATTGTCTTTATTTTTTTATTTAATTAACCTTTTTAAAATTATAATTTTGTGATATCTAATGTCTTCCAAAACCCAAAATAAAGGTCCAATTCGACAAAAATGCAAGAAATATCCAGAATGTAATGATAAAACTTGCAAATTTATCCACCCGAAAGTAATGTGTGATAAATTGCCAAATTGTAAATATGGCCAAAATTGTTTCGATGTTCATCCAGTCTGTCAAAACGATGGAAATTGTAAATTACCAGGTTGTATTTTTACACATATGAAGCAGAAACCTGTACCAATGTAAGCTTGATTAAGCCTTTCAGATAAGACTTTTATAGACCTTCAAAGCCTAAGCCTGAAAAGACTCAACAATCAAACAAGAAAGAAGCATCACTTGAACAAATCAGGTCTAAAATTAATGAAATGAAAGTATTGTATAAATTTTAGACTATATGCATTTTTTTATAGGATCTTGTTTCAAAAAGTGATTTGGTTATGCAAGGGCATATCGAGCATCTCTTAATGAAATTAAATGTTTTAGAAAAAGAAATTTCTAATGATAAAAATAATATAGCTGGCCAACAAAAAAGAATTAATATGCTGGAAAAGCAGTCGAAAACTTTGGGTCTTAAGGAAAAGCAAGTAGAGGCAAGATAAATATAAAAATGGTTATAAAAATTAATTCTAGAAACAACAAAACAATACCCAACAAAACGTTTCACAATCAACATTCAATTATCCAGTTCTTTCACCAACGTATAACCTAATTCAAGAAGTAAGAAAATTATAAATATAAAAGTCAAGATTGCAACTATAGGTGAAAGGGGATCCAGATTTAAACTCTCCCCCACTATGAGAGGTCAAAATTTAGGTACCATCTCCCCACTCCAAAGTAGCCCAAATCCTACTACCCCCACTCAAGCTGGACCAAATCTGGACCCCCTCTTTTTACTTATGATTGTCACATTGTCATATTAAAGGACCAGTCCAGTAATTTACAATCATATGAAAAAATGATATATTCGAAAAGATCATAAAAAATGGACCATTTTTTGTTTTTATTGGATGTTCTGAATCGTTGTAGTTTTGGAGATAATTGCGTTTGAAATTTTGAATTTGTTACAAGCTCTTCGTTGTAATACACAAACTTTTTTGAATTTTTTGTGGAAAAATCGATTTTTGCATCGATTTGTTCAATTTTCATAAAATGAACATTGTAGCAATTTTTATAGCTAAATGAGTCGAACAAAATGACACCAAAATTGTCCAATTTGAACATTGTTTTGGGTTATTGAAACGAAAACATGAATCAGAATTTTCGTTTCAATACACAGATTCAAAATTTCNTCCGCAAAAAATTCAAAAAAGTTTGTGTATTACAACGAAGAGCTTGTACACAAATTCAAAATTTCAAACACAATTATCTCGAAAACTACAACGATTCAGAATATGCCGTAAAAACAAAGAATGCTCCATTTTTCATGATCTTTCCAAATATATCATTTTTTCATATGATTGTAACTTACTGGACTGGTCCTTTAATATGGTAATGCCATATTTTAGGTCTTTTACCATACTTTTCATAATCATATTGCATTGAAAATATGGCATTTGCCATATTTAAAAAAAGTTTTGTCGCGTTTTAGCTATATTTTAGTCATTTTTGGCATATTTCTAAAATTTGCATGTGGCAATCCTGTAAAAGTCCTACTAAAAAGGGCAAGCCTTGGGTGGGGGGAGGCTTTTTGAATGAATTAAAACATTTTCAGAGGTTTCTTATACGAAGCGTGCACTTCTGAATTAATATACATTCTAAAACTTTTTTAGGACGTTCAAAGCGGCTTTCATACAATGAAACTCCAACTAGGAACTCAATCTTCTTACAATAATGACACAAAGCGTCTTCAAGAAAAGGTAAAAATTTTTACAACTTCAAACATTTCCTTTTTTATAATTTTTTAGTTAGAACAACTTGAGATGGATCTTCAGAATGTTCTTCTTACCAACATTGACTTATTAGAGAAAAACGATCGATTAAAAAAAGAAATCGATAGTGCTCAAAAGACAAAAGTGCTGATTTGTCAAGTTTGCCATAAAAATGAGGTCAGTTTAAGGCTCTTCAAAATTTATCTTCAATTTTAGAGAGAAGTTTTGTTTATGCCATGCAACCATGTTCTTACTTGTTCAGCATGTAGCAACATATTTACTACTTGTATGACCTGCCATTCTCATATCAAAGACAAAAGAATTGTTTTCTTCTAATAATTTTTTATTTTTTTATAAATTTATAAAATAAAATGAAAATTTTAACAGTATAAAAAAACTTTCATCACCTGAGATCCAACAAAATCAATAAGCTACGATTCAAAAAATTACAAAAAATGACAGAAAGACTCAGAAGCAGTATTATTAGTAAAGATGGTGGTTTTATTATAGAGGATGAGGCGGATGCACCATTACATTTATCACCAAAACAACTACAAAGTTGGACATCGCCAAAAATGGGCATATTTACACCACGCGGAGGGTTGAAGAGTTGAGCACGAGGTAAGTTTCGGCAGGTGTCGGACTAAAATTTTTGAATATAAATTGAAGTGATTTATTTAAAAATCAAAAATAAGACAAATTTTAATTTTGTTATTTGTCCTCTCCTCTTTTTTCCGGGTAGATATCTTGGTAACTGAAATCAAGGTGAGTCGAGGAAGCAAATATATATCTTTTTCATGGCGAGGCTCAAAAAATCGGGGCGTGCATGGCAAATGGATAGGATGCTAGTCGTTCATATTTAGGTTCGAAAGCAACATTCTTAAAATTTCATGAAAAATTTGTTGCCTTTCATTATTTTTTTGAGAAAAAATTTTCTGCACCGTATGGTTCTGGTTCAATACACATTAGGGTCGAATTGTTTTGCAACATGTAGTAAGTGGTATATTTGGATAATTTTTGGTATTAGGGGAGTTCTATGTGGAGAACACGAATTTGACATTTTTGTTGAAAAATTTTTACGGACTCCAAAAAACTGTAACAAGCATTGGTTATGCTGGTAATAGAACATGCCCCGTTTTTTGGGACCCGCAAAAATTTTTCAAAAAAGGTCAAATTCATGTTCTCCGTATAGAAAAACCTTCGTTGCTAAAAATCATCCAAATATACCACTTACTACATGATGCAAAAACAATTTGACTCCGACGGGGAATAAACTAGTGCCATACGGCGCAGAAATTTTTTTTTCAAAAACTAATGATAGTAAAAAATTTTCATGCAATTTTAAGGGGGTTTCTTTTACGACTTTTTATAGATCACTAAAATAAACATTTCGGCCATGGTGGGATCGAACCCGCATCTATAATATAAACGGTGGCCATGCGCGCCCCGATTCATCCATTATGCCATGCTCGCCCCGATTCACCTATCCATGAAACAGATTATAATACAGATTTGTGCTCCCCCTTCGCATTCTGGGTTTAAATGTCACGAGATACCTATTATAAAGTGGGTGTTTGATGGATGAATGGTTGGGGGGAGGGGGGTAATGATGCTATGATTGAGGAGGGCATAAGTACCAATTTCAATTTTACCTGATGAAACCTATGCGTTCTCACAGCCGTTTGATTAAAACCATTTTTTAATATCCTATCTATACAACCTCGTATATATTTATAGCCAAGGAAAACTCCTAAAATTGTAAAGTTTTATTAATAAAGTTTTATTCTAACGACCCTGCGTGGTCGTTAGAATTATAGCTAATCTTTTTTCCCACATAAAAAATTTTTTTCAGGGGGCACCCCATAAAAATGATGCCGATCATCTTCTCTCATCGTCCCCTACAACTTTTGTTTTGGGTGTATACGGTTTCAATTTAACGTTCCCGAGATCGTCTGAACACACATTACACGTTTAATGTACAGGTTGGTTTTTTGATTGCTCACACATTTCAAAAATTCGTCAAAAATCGAGTTTAAATCCGTTTCCGTCACCCGATGGCTCATTCGAACGCCCTAACGAGTAATTTTTTTAGAAAACAATTTTATTGAAAAAGCTTTTGGCCCTGTTCCTAATTTGAACCGTACGGATCCGTACTGATCACTGTCAACCGTACGGATCCGTACGGTTCAAATTAGGAACAGGGCCTTTATTTTTGATTTTTTAGCCCAAAAATACTGAAAATGTTGTACTGGAGTAGAAACCTCAAAAATTGTAATTTTAGGTTAAAAAATCGAAAATAAAAGCTTTTTCAATAAAATTTTTTTCTAATAAAATCCCGTGATTAGGGCGTTCGAATGAGTCATTGGGCGACGGAAACGGATTTAAACTCGATTTTTGACGAATTTTTGAAATGTGAGACCAAACAAAAAACAACCTGTATAGGATTTAAATTTTCTATTTTTTACCTGCTTCAACATTAGGCTCTAACAGGCTAATACAAACAGACCCGCATATAACAGTAGGTATATTTTTCTGATGCAAATTTGGTTCATTACACCGATTTGTAAAGACCTAAAAATTGGATTTTTGACAGTTCACTTTTAAAAAACAAAAGTGCACAATTGTTTCCATTTTTGCGCACTTTTTTTGTCTTTCTTGCCGAAATTGACAAATTCATTTACCTTAGGAGCAGTATACAAGAACTGTAAGTGTTCCCAGCTGTCTTGNCATTTTTGCGCACTTTTTTTGTCTTTCTTGCCGAAATTGACAAATTCATTTACCTTAGGAGCAGTATACAAGAACTGTAAGTGTTCCCAGCTGTCTTGATAACTCAATGACATACATGAGTAACATTCAAAATGTTTTGGCACCGTACCTAAAATCATAGTATTTTCTAAAACTTTATATATTTTTCATTCTTGTTTAAATTTAGTACTTGTTAAAACCAATTTGAGCATTTGTAAAAGCATCGTGGAATTTTTTATGAGCAGAAGTGAAATCGATAAGTGACGCATTACTTTATGAATTTTTAAGTATAGAAATAAAAGTTTTGAGCAACTTTTTTGAGAGCATTCTAGAAAAGGAGATTTTCAAAACAACGATAAATAAAAATTGATATAAGATCTAGGACAACGAGGCGTCAAAAGTCTATAACATCATAAAAGTAGGCAAATTAAAGGTGCCAAATAAAGGCTCCTTATTGCTATTTTATTGTAAAGTTCTAACTGGGATAAAGACAAAATACGGTCATTTGGAGGTTTTAATTGGATTAGCACACTTCTGGTGGGAGACTTGGGAGACGGACAGGTTCTCCGCTGGGTCAATCACATTTGAAGAGAACACCTGTTATGAGAGCTTTGGAGTCAATAAAACTAAGTTTATTGGTGATATATCTTAAAATTTTTGGGGTTCTTGAAGCAGCAGAAATCATTTAAAAAATATATGGGTTGTTCGGAAATTGATGATCATGTTTGAAAAATCGTTAAAAAANTAAGTTTATTGGTGATATATCTTAAAATTTTTGGGGTTCTTGAAGCAGCAGAAATCATTTAAAAAATATATGGGTTGTTCGGAAATTGATGATCATGTTTGAAAAATCGTTAAAAAATAAAAAACTATTTATAGAAAGATAGGGGGTATCTTATTGCGATATATTCTTTGCGAAAAATCCCTTCATGCAACGCTTCCCTTCCCATGTTTAAGAGAGGGAAATGGGTGTATTAAAGCGAAAATATACTAAAATTCGCATTTTTGCCGGAAAACTTTCTGTCTATAGGCTTTTCTAGGCGCGGAATAATGTCGCGCATTTTCGAGACATCAAAATGCTTGCAAGGCCTTGATTCAGAGAATAAGAAATTTTGAGCTTTTTTAGGGGTATATAGCTTGTTCACCGGAAGAGAAAAAAAGTCCGGAGAGCATAGCATAATGGCTATCAAATGATACAAAAACAATTCGACTTCAGCGGGGATTGAACCTGCGACCTACGATGTGGAAATTTTTTTCAAAACTAATGAAAGGCAAAAAATTTTCACGTAATTGTCTGCGTTTACCACTTTTTATGATTCTCTAAAATAAGACTTTCGACCCTGGCGGGATCGAACTTACACCTAAAACATGAAAGTTTAACGTCCTAGCCATTATGCTATGCTCTCTGGGCTTTTTTTCTCTTTCGATGAGAACAAGCTATACCTTTTGTAAGAGAATTCCTGTGAAGCCAGGAATGTATGTATCGACTCAATATTTTAATGTTGGTGGTAATTATTCCCTTACCCTCTGGCTACGTAGCTGCTACATCAATTCAATGATTTTTTGTCCAAAATTTTTAAAAATCGGATAAAAAAATTTGCTTCTCCCCCCATCAATTTTGTTCGACTAAGAATGATTTTTTTTAAACTATACGACTACCGTATAACAAATCAAATTTCTATAGATTCCAGGCTCTAAGAATTTTTCATGTAGTAATATCTGAAAATTGATGCTCAACAACTTTTAGCCTATCTGTCCTCATCGATCATTGTCTACAATAAAACTAGAGTGGGGCAAAGCTCGGATCAAAGGCGGAAATGTTCCACCTTCGTGTAACCGCCAATGATAAATGGATCGGAAAGTGGCTAAAAGGTCGAATAAAATGACAAGTTATTCCGGTAAATAGTGA
>OZJO01015670.1:0-15977 GCA_900406225.1 Acrobeloides nanus | reverse complement strand
GAGATATGATTTTTTGAAAATTATGCTTTTTTTCAATTTTTGCACTTTTTTTGAACATAAGGAAAACATCGAAAAAAGTATAATTTTCAAAAAATCATATCTCCGCGATTTTAAAAGCTTTTTCAATAATTTCTTTTGTAAAAAATCCCTCAGATTCCCATCTTTCAAGATTGCCGTCGCTCGGAGAAATTCGTCCTATACTCGATTTTTGGCAATGTTTTGAAAGTAAGGAAAATTTCAAAAAATCGTAATTTTTTAGTATTTTTAGGCTAAAAAATTGGCAATAAAATTTTTTTTAATAATTTTTTTTGCTAACAAAATTCGGTGATGAATGAGCTATCGAATGAGCTATTGGAAGACTGAAATGGACTTAAACTCGATTTTTGGCGAGCTTTTTAAATACGTGAGTAAATTATTGATCTGTACAATAACATATAAACATAGATATGATATTTATCCGGCTACAGGGGATA
Source organism: Acrobeloides nanus (assembly GCA_900406225.1). Classification (NCBI taxonomy): domain Eukaryota; kingdom Metazoa; phylum Nematoda; class Chromadorea; order Rhabditida; family Cephalobidae; genus Acrobeloides; species Acrobeloides nanus. The sequence continues at coordinate 15,504 of OZJO01015670.1, read as the reverse complement.
CCTAGCTATGCGCAAGGGCTTAGAAGGGGATACTTACAAGGGACACATACGAGTTAATGGTCGAGTTTTCAAAAAAGTCTTAGATATTCATGAAGGTCATCATAAACTAGTAAAAAGCCAAAAGGAATTAGCTGCTGAAGCCTCACCGTTTTCGAGTAATTTTACCCCAAAAATTTAATTTTTTCACGATTAGAACGTATATGTTTTTTGTTACTATTAATCCCATAGGCCTGGGGTTCGATTCCGGGTAACAACAAAATTTTTTTGCATTTTTTTATTTTTTTTAATCCGTTTTTTTAAAATAATTTTTGCATTTTTTGTATAATTTTTAATATAAATAATGTAGTTTTTAAGAACAATGTTTTAAAAATGTTTTTAAAAGAAAGAAAAAGTTTTCTTTCTTCATGTGATATTTCCGTTTAAAAATTATCAGAAAACCGTTCTTGAAGGAAAACAATAATATTTGCAGGATTAAAAAACATTGTTCCTAAAAACTACATTATTTATATTAAAAATTGTAGGGTCCGGCTAAAAGGCAGTACCTAATGTGCGGTACCCGGGTTTAAAAGGCGGTACTTTAGCGGTACCCATAAAAACCGTCAGAATGGTGTCCTTAACACTATATAATGCCTAACAGCTACCTTTTCTATGCGAGAAACAATAATCTACGAAAAATTTTTAATGAAAAAATATTTTTTTCCGTGATTTTTATCAACACCAATGGTACTGCCTTTTAGACCCCAAGTACCGACTTTTATTTTTGACTCAAAAATAGCTGCTAGGCATTATATAATGTTAAGAACATCATTCTGATGGTTTTTTATAGGTACCGCCTGTTAGACCCAGGTACCGCCTTTTAGCCAGACCCAAAATTATACAAAAAATGCAAAAATGATTTTAAAAAAATAAATAAAAAATGCAAAAAAATTTTGTTGTTACCCGGAATCGAACCCCAGGCCTATAGGATTGTAAAGCGAGAACTTTACGACTACACCACAATCGCAAACAGATTAATAGTAACAAAAAACATATACGTTCTAATCGTGAAAAAATTAAATTTTTGGGGTAAAATTACTCGAAAACGGTGAGACTTCAGCAGCTAATTCCTTTTGGCTTTTTACTAGTTTATGATGACCTTCATGAATATCTAAGACTTTTTTGAAAACTCGACCATCAACTCGTATGTGTCCCTTGTTAGCATCTAAAGTTTTTCGGAGGATACCTATCTTGACCTAACAATGTGGGGGGGGGGGGGGGGGGTCCTTTTAACACTTAACACTGCCCTAAAGGCTTAATTTGGTGAAAATTAAAAAACTTGAAAAAATCGTAAAGTACCATTGTTGGACATCCTGTAAAAATGAGCTTTTTGAAAATTTATTTATTTTTTTAAACTCCGTTTCATGGTGATATTTTTTGTACATGTGCAAATGACACTGCGAACTGATCGGTTCGTCCATGGCTTAATGGCTAGGACGCTGGCCATTCACGTTATTAGCGTGGGTTCGACCCCCATCAAGGTCGAAATTTTTATTTTAGCGAATCATAAAAAGTTGTAAAATCAAACCCTCATAAAATTACATGAAAAATTGTTGCCTATCTTTAGTTTGTGAGAAAAACCTTATGACGCTGGTTCAATTCCCATAGGAGTCGAATTGTTTTTGCAACATTTCATAATGGGAAAGTTGGATGATTTTTGGCACTGAGGGAGGGTGTTCTATGAGCATGACTTTGGAGAAAATTTGTTGCGGGTTCTGGTCAGGTCTGGGAAGTATTGATCAGTTGAAAAATTGATCCTGCACCGTTTTTTGAAACCCACAAAAATTTTTGAACAAAAAATATCATCAAATTCGTGTTCTCCGCATAGAAAAACCCCCATACCAAAAATCATCAAATATACCACTTACTAAATGATGCAAAAACAATTCGACTCTGATGAGAATCGAACCTGAGATCGAACCGGCTATAATAAAATGAATGGCCCGTGTCCTAGCCATTAGGCCATGCGTCTAGTTTTTTGAAAGCTCGCCATGAAGCTGTAAAAGTTACCATCAAAATTGTAGAGCCAGTCATACAAAGATTGCATGCAAGGCATGCTGATGTGTTTGAAGATATTGTTAAATTCAGCTTTGGAGATGGTGTTGTCGTCGGCTTTGGAGATGTTGCCGTCGTGTTTGAAGATGGTGTTGCCGTCGTGTTTGGAGATGGTGTTGCCGTCGTGTCTGAAGATGGTGTTTCTAAAATTTTTCAAGTCAAAAATTAAAAAAAAAACATTCTTACCATCAGAAACATATTCTTCATGGCAAGTGGGTAATAAAATCGAACAAATTGTCTCTTTTGGAGGAATTTTTGATAAGTAGAGATTAAAAATGTATGCTTCATCGTCCTAGAAAATACAGGGTACCAAAAAAATGGCAATTTTCGTGATTTTTACAAGACTTTGAAAGTACTTTACAACTTGGAAATCATTGGAAGAAAAGCTGAGAAGAGCAATGCATTGAGCTGTTGCGAAAACGGTGTGCTCGAGGGTTTTTTCTAACTTTTATTTAAAGAAAATTAAAATGACACAAACTGCACTTTGCCAAAATTTAAACAGCAAAAACTGCAGTTTCTACGAATAAAGCTATTTCGATATAAATGGCTCAAAAGGTACTTGAAACCCGTCTAGTACCTCAAACCCACCAAATTCGCTTTTTACTCTTTTTGCCCAATTTCAGTACTCGCTCAACTTATCAACTGCCCTCAGCGCTAGAAGGGAAAATTTCAATGGATCGATAATTTCCCCCTTTTTAAAGCTGCAAGCAGTTCGGTTGATAAGTTTTGTAGAAGTGAAAAAGCCTTGAGACATAGAGCCTGTATCTTCTCTCCCGATCCGATGATCGGGTGGAGCCCAAGGCTTTTGTGAAGTTGTAATAAGAAATAGCGTTTGCTTGTAAATTCCAAGCAAACGCCTATGAAAAAAGTGGGAAATTTTAGGAGGGAGAAAAATTTAAAGGAAGTTGAAAGTTGGGCAAGTTTTATAAAAAGATTGTGCGAATTTGATAGGTTTAAATAAAATGTAAACCTTTTGAGCCTCAAATAAGGCTGGCATTGCTCGCGGAATCAGAAGGTCTTTTGGATTCCGCGAAAGAGCCAATCACATGTAAATTCCCCCCAAAGTTAGTGTAAAAATCACTAAAATTGCCATTTTTGGGGGTACCCCCAAAATCGTTTTAAAAAAGGTTTCCCATTTTTCTGTATACTTCCATTTTTGGGGTACCCTTTTTGGGTACCCTTAAAATCGATTTTTTGGGGTACCCCCAAATCGATCTAAAAAATGGTTTTCCCCATTTTTCTGTATACTTTTTGATTTTACACATAACACTCTTACCGCCATAAAAGTATGCGCTTTTCTGAACCATCGATCTATCTGACCAACCAGCCTATCACATATGGGACATAAGGGTTTTCCATAATTTGCCAAAAATATGGCTAGTTGCCCATAAACTTGTTCTTCTGTTAGAGAATTAAAGCCAGTAAATGACGGCCCATTACAAACTTCCTCCTCTTTTTGGAGGGATGACTTAAAAACGGGTGTAGCTTAGACTCCGAAAATGGCTTTTTGGCTTGGCTCCAAGGGGTTCATGATACCACCCCATCGGATCCATGACCCAGTGGATCCGGGATTCTTTGGTGCTGGACCCTTGGCCTGAGATCCAAATGGAATCCATGTGGCTTTGGGGACCGTCCGCGTCTCTTGGGTTCTGATGCCCCAGAAAAGTGGGTCCCTTCCGGAGTCTGATATAACTGTAGAGATAACTAAAAACTTTCTTACATAGATGAATTTTAGAAATGATGCTATAATATCGTTTTCGGAATCATCTGACATAAAAGCTGGAATATATAGATCTAAAATAAAAGGGTGTACGGTGACTAGGTGTGGAAAACGGCGGTCAAGGGCCGCGGCCCAGCTCAATGGCACTAAAGCTCTTGGGATGTCCCGAACCATGTCAGAATTTAGGCGAGGCTCTAATTTGGGGAGGGGGCTTTTGCGCCCTCATACATGCGCAACTACACTTGTACACCCGATTTTTGCGCCTCGACATTTGCGCCCGACATTTGTGCCCCGACATTTGTACTCTATAATATCGCAACGACATTTGCGCCCCTACATATGCGTGTTAATAATTGCGCCCCAATATTTGCGCACCGACTTGTGCGCCTTTTTTCTGTTTTTAAAATTTTTGACCTTTTTTGAAAGATATTTTACAAGTCGGGTGCGCAAATAGCGGGGCTCATATGTCAGGGCGAAAATATCGTGGCTCAAATTTCGGGGCGCAAATATCTGGACGCAAATATCGGGGTGCATATGTCGAGGCGCAAATGTCGGGGCGCAAATATCGGGGCGCAAATGTCAGGCGCATATGTCGGGGCGCAAATATCGCGGCGCAAATATCGTGGCGCAAATGTCAGGCGCATATATCGGGGCGTATTTGTCGAGGCGCAAATGTCGGGGTGCAAAAATCGGGGCGCAAATGTGAAAATGCAAATGTCAGATGCGCATATGTGAGGGCGCAAAAGTACTCCATCCAATTTTTTGTATCCTTTTGGGCCTCGGCTCAACCGCTTTATTCAGGACCTGATGTGTCTAACGATGTTTATCCTATTTTTGTTTACCTTCTTCTTTCAATTTTTCATACGCTTCTTTCTTCTCTTCTTCCTGCTCCTTATACTCATCAAAAGCCTTCTTTGTACTACCTAAACTTTCTGGTGTAGAATTTTCCGTATTTTCCTTTGTCGACCCAGTATTTTCCTCTGTTGACCCAGTATATTCCTCTGTCGCCCCAGTATTTTTTTCTGAAGGTATAGTCGTTTTTACTGGAGGTATAGTCGTTTTTTCTGTAGGTCCAGGGGGTACTAATCTAAATTTTTTCTATAAAGCATATTTTTTAATTAAAAGTATATACTCGAAAATCTTCTGCGCTTTCCATTGAATCAGGGAAAAATGTATTGAAACGAAAAGCCAGTCATCATAAAATTCAAAAAATACGACATTTTAGTGGTCTATTTTGTGTATTTTAGTGGTCTATTTTGGGTTTTTGGTCATGGGGAACACGATAGAATTCAAATTTGACTTAAGGGGGATCCACTACATGAATAGTTACCCTACCAAAAAATCGATTTTTTGATTGGGGTACCCCTCGGTCTCCCTTAATTCAAATTTGAATTCTAACATCAATATCTTGTTCCCCATAGCTAAAACCTCCGGCTACACAAAATCAACCGTTAAAACGTCGTATTTTTTAATTTTATGATGCCTGGCTTTTCGCTTCAATACATTTTCCCTGATTCAATGCAAAACGCAAAAGATTTTCGAGTATAAACTAACGTCGCCCTGTTGATATTTGGACAAGTTGGATCTGTTTTATTAACACAATGGTATGCTTCAAGCACAGATTGAAAATTGTCTCTTTCTAGAGCTTTTTGGTAAGTCGTAAAGTGTTCGGCACGAAGTCTAGCTTGTCTACTATGTTCTCGACTGATGAGCTCGGGGATCATTTTTTGTAAAATTTTTCGTCCGGAACGAAGTTCTTCACGGCATTTTTCGACCTAAACCATAATTCTTAAAAGGCTGTTCCAGTGCCCATCATAGATGGACTAAGGTGAGGAGTCTAAGTTTAGTCTTATTAAGGTATGCTGAGACTTACTTTTCATTTTAAATTTTTATGCACTGATCATTGATGTAAACGATAAATTAACGCTCCAATTGATAAAAAATAAAACGATTTCAATTTTGACCTCACTAAGGCACAACTTATTTTTTAAGAAAACAGAGTTTTATGTCACAAAACGTGTCACAAAATTTTTTTAAGGATTATTACTTTTTCGTGCGATTTTCTCGTTTTGCTATCGATTTTCATCAAAAGTAACCTTTAAGAAAATTGTAGAAGAAATCAAGCTCTACAACTTTGGTAAAAGAGATTTTGAACGAATCTTTCTGAAAATCGATCAAATTCATTATCAAAATAAGTATCCTTACAAAATTTTTGTGCCACCCAAAGCTCGATTTTCTCGAAAAATTTGTTTTAAAAACATCAGGTGAGGTGAACCTTAGTGAGGTCATAATTGAAATCTTTTCGTTTTTTATCAATTGGAGCGTTAATTTATCGTTTGCATCAATGATCAGTGCATAAAAACATCAAGTAAGGCGCGCCTTACCTGATTAAGGTGCACCTTAAAGGACCAGTCCACTTTTGAACCGATTTTTTATTCAAACGTGGTAAAGATAGTTCACGTTACGGCGATCAACTTTTGCTTTGGAAGTAAATTCTAGTTCGTTAACCCCGAAGAGAAAATGAGAAACAAAAACCCTGGTCCCATTTGAATTCCTGATTCTAGAGATGTATATTGTAGCGAAAATTTTTAAAACAATGCATTTTTACAAAGATGTTAAAATTTCATAAAAAGGCGATTGTAGCATTTTTGTATAACTCTCCAAGGCGAATCGAATGACATAAAAATTATAAACTTTGAAAATTGAGTTGGGTTATTGAAAGGAAAAAATTTGAAAACTTTTCGTTTCAATAACCCAACTCAATTTTCAAAGTTTATAATTTCTATATCATTCGATTCGCCTTGGAGAGTTATACAAAAATGCTACAATCGCCTTTTTATGAAATTTTAACATCTTTGTANATAATTTTTATGTCATTCGATTCGCCTTGGAGAGTTATACAAAAATGCTACAATCGCCTTTTTATGAAATTTTAACATCTTTGTAAAAATGCATTTTTTTTTAAATTTTCGCTTCAATAACAGCTCTAGAATCAGGAATTCAAATGGGACCAGGGTTTTTGTTTCTCATTTATCTCTTCAGGGTTAACGAATTAGAATTTACTTCCAAAGCAAAAGTTGATCGCCATAACGTGAACTATCTTTTCCACTTTTGAATAAAAAATCGGTTCAAAAGTGGACTGGTCCTTTAACCAGCAGGATTGTGGGAACTAGTATAGTTGAAGCGTCGCACTGAAAGTGAATTTTTTCGAAAAATTTTTTTCGCAAGAAATCCCTTCAGGGGTAATTTTATGTGGGGAATCCGAATTTCGCAAAAGCATTCTTAAAGCATGAAAGCGCTTCTTTAAATCAAGAAAAAGCTGTTTTTGAAACAATATGAACAAGAAAATCATGTTTTATATTATATCTGATATTTACGATTTTCTTGTTCATATTGTTTCAAAAGCAGCTTTTTCTTGGTTCCAAGAAGCGTTTTCATACTTTAGGAATGCGAAATTTGGATTCCCCATATAAAATTACCCCTAAAGGGATCATTTCTCGCGAAAAAATTTTTCGAAAAAAATTCATGTTCAGTGCGACGCTTCAACTATACTAGTTCCGGATGGTGTAAATCGTGTTTTTCAAGAAACAAAAATAATTTACGATGAAAAAGAACCAAATCTGGTAAAATTTGATAATTTCAAAATGTGTGTATCAAATGCTCTCATCCCCTACAACTTTTGTTTTAGCACTCAGGGTTGAAATCAAAAGTTCCCGAAAAGAACTCGGCAAATTTTATTGTTGCTGTTAGAACTTTCATTTTTGACCCCATCGTGTGCTAAGGAATGGGATCAAAAATGCAAGTTCTAACAGCAACAATAAATTTTGCTGATTTCGAGTTCTATGGAGGTTTCGCGGTCGAAAAACACGATTTCGAGCGATTTGAGCTACTCCGAGCTAAGCTTGCCGCTCCGAGCAACAAATTAGTGTGAAATTACAGGGGGTGCCGTTATATCGAATTGGACGGGGGTGCCGTTATATCGAGGTTTGACTGTAGTTTTATGCAAATCATTTGGATAAAAAATCGAATTTTGGCCAAAAATTGAGTTTTGCCTAAAAAATTGAATTGAGCCAAAAAATCGAATTTATACAAATCAAAGTCTTACATCAAATGGAAAACTAGCATAAGAATAAGCTAAAATCAGACTAAATCCAACTAATATAGAAACTGCTAGTGCCATTTAAAATTTTTTTAAGCCTCTGTATGAATTCGACACAAAAATTTAAGAAGCTAGACAAATAATCCGACATGATGAATGGCCTAAGCTACAATGTGCTTATCACTTATCAATCAATAGAAATGTAAAGCACCTCAACTAGGAATGTTAATCCTGATATAAAATTTAGTTGAAAAATGAGAAAAGTCCGTTTTATGACGAGAATCCAAAATGGCCTAATGGCTAGGACACTAGCTATACATGTTATAGTCTGTTTCAGCGGTCAGATGAAAAAGTTTAATACAGCATAGTCAAGCGGTCCAAGGCGCCGCTCGTCCGATCTGGCAAGTTAAGCAACGTTGGGTGCGCCAGTTTCGATCCTAAAAGGGAAATTTTGATTTTCAAAAATCTTTTTTCACAAAAAATAGAGAAAAAATTTTTTGCGTAGCAAACAATTTTTTCTCCATTGAATGTGTACGATTATCGAAGATCTAATTTGAGTCCGAAAAAAACTGAAATATCACGAGAAGAGCGCAGAAAGTCGGCGAGGATAGTTCAGTGGATAAGAAAGTCGACCGTCCGACCTGGTAAATTAAGCAACGTTGGGACTGCAGGTTCGATCCTCTATGAGCAAAACTTTGATTTTCAAAAAAATTTTTGATTTTCTGGGAGCAAAAATTTATTACTATCTGAACAAATTTTTTTGAAAATTAAAGTTTGACCCTAGTGGATCGAACACGCGAGCCCAACGTTGCTTGACTTGCCAGATCGGGCGGTCGTCTTCCTTATCTTATATCGAGTGCTCTATGGAGTACCAAATTGTTGCGCTCTTCTCGTGAATTTTCTATTCAATCTCTAGTCGGCCACAACCAAACAAACTAGTCATAAATATGTGAATTTTATCGAGACTTTCCTCTTCCCCATAGATTGAAGATTACAAAAAATGCCCATTGTGCAAAACAGAACAATTGTCCACACTAAATTTTGCATTGTAGATCTTTAGTCTTTTAGTAAAAGGGTGATTCTTGGTCTGGTCGACAATCGGATGATGGGGAAATTTCTATGAAATTTTTTAAAAGTCTATGGAAATCTCGATTTTTGACCTTTTTATGACTATTCTTGCAAGGAAATGGTCGGTTACATTGACATGTTTGTCCAACAAATAGAATTATGGGAGTTTCCTGCATGATTTTTGGTGCACGTGCATGCATGGCACATGAACAAGAGACTATCGATACAACTTGGAAGGCGTATATAAGGATGGAGGCTACACCTAGTCATCAGTTTCTCGGTGATTTAAAATATTATTTATTAACTATTCGGTTATTAAGCTAAAATGTTGGCTGCTAGAAATATTATTTCAAACATTTCTGGAAATGTTCTTAGGTAAGGAAAATTATCCATGAAAATTGCTCCAGAAATTTTTTCACTCAAAAACTCCATCACCATCGTGTTCAGCATAGTTGAAAACCTTTAAACTACACCCATCATGTCTATAGAAAAATTAAAATTTGAAATTACCCTGAATTAGGGAAATTTTCGTGTCAATATACAAAATTTTGATTTTTATAGGCATGATGGGTGTCGTTTAAAGGCTTTCGACTATGCTGAACAGTTGAAAATCTTTAAACGACATCCATCATACCTGTAAAAAATTAAAAATTGAAATTACCCTGAATCAGGGAAATTTTCGTTTCAGTATACAAAATTTTGATTTTTATAAGCATGATGGGTGTCGTTTAAAGGTCTTCGACTATGCTGAACTCAAAACTGATGTTATTTTTTTAATTGAAAATTTATATGAAAATTTTCATTTTCGGTTAAAAATGAAAATTTTTCCAGAAAAGTCAAATTCAAAAATAAACATCACTATCATATTCAGTATAGTCGAAAACCTATAAACAATACCCCTCATGCTATATAAGATCAACATTTGTGTAAATTCCCTGATTCGGGTAAGTTTTCGTGTTAATACACAGATTTTTGAAAAATTCAAATTTTTTGCAAATTTGCACTCCGGGGTATCGTTTAAAGCAAATCGAGTGTGCTGAATATGGTGGTGATGCTTATTTTTGAATTCGAGTAAATTTTGAGGAGATCAGATTTTGGCCATAAATGGAGATTTTTCAGGAAATTTCCAAAATTGAATTTCAGCATAGTCGAACGAAAATCTAAAATGAAACCCATCATGCCATGGAAATTCGAAAATTTTGAAATTTCCCTGTTTCAGGGTTATTTTCGTTTCAATGCATAACTTTTTTAAACAAATTTGCAAAAAATGTTAAACCTAGATCAAGATTAAAATTTAGAACTATTGTTAAAAACGAAGCCCCTATTATGGCGTCCACCAGCTCGACAGGCTCCCAAGAAAATCGAATGTATTTCCGAGCCTCGAGTGCACACCATATGGACATTAGCCATACTGGTCATTTCATGAAAATTCAACAAAATCGACAATATCACACAGTGAAAAGTGTTGAGCAAAGCTGTACGTTTTGAAAAAAATGTGCAAAAAATGAGTTGAAAATTTTTTCAGATGACCATCATTTTGTGGAAGATTCGTATTTCTTGGAAAAAGAAGGCTATGGATGTTTTGATAAAGAACTGTTCAAATTGGCATAAGAATCAATTCGAATTTTTATGCAAATTTTGTCTTATTTATTATTTTACATGAATATATAGAAATTGAAAAATTATTCGTTGTATTGGGTTGTTTCATAAGTATCTGCGACCCAACAAATATATCAAAATATGCATTTTTCACTCTCGATGAAAGTTTTTTTAGTAGTAGTAAAAAATGTATGTTGAATACGATCCAATCGGTCTTTTTGAACGAAACTCATGTTTTCGTGCCAATATACAGACTTTTCAAAAAATCGTAGTTTTCAAGGATCCTGAAACGTTAAACGTGGTATGTGTGTCTGTTTATCTGTATGTGCTATCTCTGTCACCTTAAGTCCAATTCCGTTACGACCTATACCAATCGATAGGGCTCGGTGAGAGAAGAAAAATGACACCAAATTCATGGGGGTATCCTTCAAGGAAAATTTTTTAGCCCCATATCATGTTTTACGTAAGTTGAAGTTGAAATTTAATCATGCTGATTAAAGGACCTGGCCACTCAGATACAATCATATGAAAAAATGATATATTCGGAAAGATCGTGAAAAATGAAGCACTTTTTGTTTTTACGGCATGTTCTGAATCGTTGTAGTTTTCGAGATAATTGCGTTTGAAATTTTGAATTTGTTACAAGCTCTTCGTTTTAATACAAAAACTTTTTTGAATTTTTTGCGGAAAAATCGATTTTTGCATCAATTTTTTAAACTTTCATAAAATGAAAATTGTAGCAATTTTTATAGCTCACCGAGACGAACAAAATGTCACCAAAATTATCCAATTTGGGCATTGTTTTGGGTTATTGAAACGAAAACATGAATCAGGGTTTTCGTTTCAATAACCCGAAACAATGCTCAAATTGGATAATTTTGGTGTCATTTTGTTCGTCTCATTTAGCTATAAAAAATTGCTACAAGGTTCATTTTATGAAAATTTAAAAAATTGATGCAAAATCGATTTTTTCACAAAAAATTCAAAAAAGTTTGTGTATTACAACGAAGAGCTTGTACACAAATTCAAATTTCAAACGCAATTATCTCGANGAAGAGCTTGTACACAAATTCAAATTTCAAACGCAATTATCTCGAAAACTACAACGATTCAGAACATGCCGTAAAAACAAAAAATGCTTCATTTTTCATGATCTTTCCGAATATATCATTTTTTTCATAGGATTGTATCTAAGTGGTCTGGTTCTTTAGGCTTGCATGGTACCATGTTAATCAAAAGTTTCGAAATTTTTTCTCTTTTGATTTCGAAATATTTTTCTCAACATTACACAATTCTTCTTTGCTCAAAATTTCGCAATTTCCTTTGTTTTATCACATTCTTGCTTCCGTTTCCTATTTATTTTTCCTCTTATATTATTTGTACTTTGAATCATTTCGAGCACAAAAAGAATAGAAGTGCAAATTTGCTGAAACAATTTCGTCCCAAAAACAGTGCACGCTGTGTAAGAAACGTCATTTTTTATTGTCTCGCATAGAGCAAAAGTTGATTGGACTTTCAATCGCTGGTGCCAGTATAAATATACGAAGGAGGTTCAACATTCTTCATTCATACAAATTTTAACACACCTAAATTCACCAGCCCACTAGTCGCTTGTAAATTAATATAAGCTAGCACAAAATGATGGGGCTTATTAATACACCTGATGAAACAACAATGGAGTTATATTCTACGAAAAGATCTAAGCCTATATGGAATATTGGTTATGAAAATATGAACTTGAATAAAATTAATGATTTTGTATGTGGAAAGTTAGAACAGATCAATTTTTATATGAAAGAGAATTGCACGATAAAAAGCAAATTTTCAGAATTGCCAAAAGTGAGTTTTGAATTGCAAATTTTTTCTCTTTATAATCAAGTATCTTTCATCTTATATAGGGTGATAAAAAAATTTGCGAGCAAATTTTCGAAAAAATTTTTTTTAAACAATCCTATAGATACGACGCAGGAAAACGAGAAAAAACTTTCGTCAAAATTCGATTTTTGGGCGAATTTTGGCCAAAAAATCGAATCTTGAATCCTGCATTTTCTTTTCCTGCAAGCTTTCATAACTAAACATAACTTAATAAAAACTTCTTTTTAGCCTCTAATCAATGAAAATGTATTCGTATCCAATGCTCTATTGAACACCATATCTTCCAAAATGGCAATTCTAAATCGTGTTATTTTGAAGTGAAGAAATGGATGAACAAGCCAAAATAATGTGCCCAATCTCTGATCTCAAAGTGATCTCAACCTATTCAAACTTGTACCTCATTGATTCATCATGCAATCTGATTCGTTTATATTTGTGTTTGTCATGATTTTTGTATACTCATGTTTACTATTAGTAAAGCTATTTATGATATAGATATCATACATATACAATACATTAAAGTTGATACCACTCATAGATGTAACCAAGGGGGCTATAGCCCCCTGTCGTGAAATTCTAGCTACATCTATGGTAACTATCTATAGGGCACTTATTTGTATTTTAAGCCCAGCAGTCATCTTTCTATCATGATAATCATACAGTCTGGCTATTTGCCAATAGCAATGAATCATCGCTTGTAAGCTGTCGCACACCACCCTGAGACTAGGGAAAAAGTGAGTTGAACATTTCCGACAAAAAACCGAGCAATAGAACGTTTTATTACTTATTGCTGATAATTATTTACCAAGCCACCTAGAAATTGGCTCGTTCATTGTTGAATCATGTTCAAATTTAGTTGTGTAGTGACGCGAAAATCGAAAACTGATCTATCTCGCCATAGGAACCGAATTAGAGATCGAACGAGGGGTCATTTAAAAGCTCAGAATATAGGGGATTCAGATATTTATGAATCTTCATCATTCAGTCCTGATTCAGGGTCGAAATTCACGTTCTTACCATGAATAAATTAAAAGGAGCGAAGCGTAACTTTTAGAACGAAGCGTAACATTTATTGCCTAATCTCGAAAAATTGAAAAAAAAAATTTTTCCGATTTTCTTCTAAAAACCGACTTTTTAGGGTAATTTCTAGGTGAAAAATCGATTGCGCCCATTCTCGAAGTGTGAAAATGCTTCCTTGACCCTGATTCAGGGAAATAAGTGTTTTATATTGAAGCGAAAATATGAAAATTTGGGATTTTTCTTCCAAAATCATCGTTCTAAGGGTTATTTTATGCGAGAAATCGATTCAGCGCATCTCCGAAGCGTCAAAATGCATCCTTGACCATCATCCTTGAAAAATTCTGTTTCTACCGAACGCTTCGGTGATGCGCTGAATCGATTCCCCGCATAAAATTACCCCCAGAAAGATGATTTTGAGGCAAGAAAACCAAAATTTTTCGATTTTCGCTTCAATACACACATCTATTTTCCTGAATCAGGGTCAAGAAAGCATTTTCACGCTTCGAGAATGCGCGCAATCGATTTTTCGCCTAGAAATTACCCTAAAAAGTCGGTTTGTAGAAGAAAATCGGAAAAAAGTTTTTTTCGAGATTAGGCAATCAATGTTACGCTCCAGCAGGGTTGTTCCACTTGCTCCGGCACAAAAATTCTGTGTATAGCTTTGAGTAGGATGGTAAGTGTATTTCGATAGGAATGCAGATTGATTTGCTGAAGATAAGAAAACCCGATGATACCAAAATCAGGTTGTTATTGTCCAAAGTGGGTCCCGATGAGTATAACTGGTACAAGTGCCATATTTTACCGAAGAAAACTAAAGAAATTGACTTCGATGGTACCGTCGCCACTACCGACAGATAAGCATATATCTGTAAAAAAACGGAATCGAGAGAGCTGTGATGCAAAAGAAGAAAAACCCAGCACCCAACTTAGAACCAGAATAAAGTTGAAAGAATGTGGGACAGTGGAGACAAATCCAATAGCCATCAAAAAGAATTTTCCATCATAGCCTAGGGGTCGGTGGATCGAAACCACTCACTGCTAATTTCTTTTTGTCGATTCTCAAAGATCCTCTCAAACAAACTTATTTTCCACAATACTTTATTTATTTACATAAAAAGCTCATTTATTATTGATTAGTAGGGCAGTAATCTTGTAAGATTTTGAAGAGTTCTTTTCCACTTTTTGACACCACTAAAAAATGTTTCAAGTCTCATATCAAAAATTTGTAATAAAACAAACCTGTATAGTACGTAACGCTTCCTAATAGTATTGCCATGGACATGCTAGAAAATTTATTCAGAATTAGAAAGAAAACGTATCGATATTTACTAGCAGGGTTGGGATTTCCCCGGGGGAATTCTGGGAAATCTCTTTTTGGCCGGGGAAATCTTTTTCCCTCCGGAATTACTTAGTTTTAAAATTTTCCCTCCCTCAAACTTGCCTCGGTGGTGCAGTGTCAAAGAGGCTTTGTGGTCACAAAGTCGTAGGTTCGAATCCCGCTTGGAGCCAATTTGGTCCCGGGGTTCTAAATTTGCCAGAAACAAATTTGTTCCAAGCAGGATTCGAACCCACGACTTTGTGGCCACGAAGCCTCTGCTTTGCCACTGCACCACCGAGGCAAGTTTGAGAGAGGGAAAATTTTAAAATTAAGTAATTCCGGCGAAAAGATTTCCCCAGAATTCCCTGGATAATCCGGATTTATCCAATTACCCCGGGACCGGATAAACCCGGATAATTCTATTTCCCAACCCTGTTTACTAGGTCTAAGAGACCAACATAAGCTTTAATTTTACTGAAGAAACTTCGTTTTTGAGAAGAGATCGGTGCTACGCCAAGCTCGAAATCGGTTCGATCTTGGCTTCACACTGATTTCTTCCCAAAAACGGATTTTGCTTGAGTAAAATCGACGTTTATGTTCTTGTTGGTTGCTCAACTCTATGACTAACCTCGCAATTGGATCTATCCTCGACGCTAACATATGATCTTTTGCCAAAAACATTGAAATTCCAGTCGACGCCATGACAATAATCGA
>OZJO01015668.1:12273-40642 GCA_900406225.1 Acrobeloides nanus | reverse complement strand
GGGGTCAACTGAAATCTAACGTAATTTTTTCCCCAAATTTTTTCAAAAATCAATGGTCCCCCATTATGATTTTTCACCAAAAAAGACCAAAATTTCCTATATTTTACCAAAAAGGTCCAAAATTTTTCATTTTTTCTCAAAAATTGTAATTTTCTAAGCATTTTCAGCTTAATTCACTATTTTCCAGCTATACCGATTACGAATATGCTAAAATAAACAAATTTACTTCACAAAATTTCGAGCTAATGCCCTTTGAACTTTATACCATGTTGATAATTGGATGTCGTTAGTAAAATAAGTATATCTCCTCGTAGGAATTGAATTGGGAGATAGTTGACCACTGAAATGAAAGCTGGTGATCCGCCCTACAACTATTGTATAAATACCTATAGAAAGGTTTCGCTTCAATCAAAAATTATGAGCCTATCTTTGAAATACTCCGGTGTTTTGACCGGGTTTTTTGATAAAGATCGGTATTTTAAGCTGTGTTGCGGATCACTTCATAAAAAATGAAGTAACAATCCCTGTAGCCCAGATTCCCAGGATAATTTTTATATATTGGGTTTGATATGTTTGTACACAAATTTACTAGCTACAAACCAGTTTATGTTGAAAAAATGGTGATTTTTCAGCATCTCTATGATGAGGATCCAAAAAATGGAGTTTTCCAAATCCTCAAACTCGGCCCAAAACTAATTATAAAACTCGGGCATGGTCAAAAATGATGAATTACTGTATTTTTAAGTCAAAAGAGCCACAATTTAATGGAATTTTCCTGGAATTTGTGTTAAAAAATCAACATTTTTGCCTCTAACTCGGTTAGAAAAAAATTATTTTTATAAAATCGCTCGTAACTTTATTTTTCAACGTTTGAGGAAAATTTTAAGACCAAAATTATAGAAAATGGAAAAGAGGAAAAGCTTCGCAAACTTTTTAAAAATTTTGATTTTTTCAATAAGAAAATTTAGTGCAAATTCCTTGAATCAATCAAAATTGAGTATTGAGACGATTATTTTTTTGAAGACTTTTTTCTTATTTTGGAATATGTGCCAAACCTCCAGAACCTAGGCTAACTAAATTCTTTTTGTCCAAAAATGAGTTGCTTCAACGTTTTGGGCTTTGATGAAAATTTTCTGATCGCTTTGAAAGAATTTTGAAAAACATTATTTTGGGTCCATGTTCGAAGCAAAAATCCAATTTGTTAAGAACATAAACTGGTTTGTAGCTAGTAAATTTGTGTACAAACATATCAAACCCAATATATAAAAATTATCCTGGGAATCTGGGCTACAGGGATTGTTACTTCATTTTTTATGAAGTGATCCGCAACACAGCTTAAAATACCGATCTTTATCAAAAAACCCGGTCAAAACACCTGAGTATTTCAAAGATAGGCTCATAATTTTTGATTGAAGCGAAACCTTTCTATAGGTATTTATATAATAGTTGTAGGGCGGATCACCAGCTTTCATTTCAGTGGTCAACTATCTCCCAATTCAATTCCTACGAGGAGATATACTTATTTTACTAACGACATCCAATTATCAACATGGTATAAAGTTCAAAGGGCATTAGCTCGAAATTTTGTGAAGTAAATTTGTTTATTTTAGCATATTCGTAATCGGTATAGCTGGAAAATAGTGAATTGCACAAAAATTTCAGTCGGTCCTTGGAGTGTTAAGTATTTTTGCGAGACATTTCTTTGCAATTTTTTATCGATTGCTTTTTACGCTAGAGATAGCCATTTTACTTGCTAAAAAGGGTATTTGTAGGCCAAAAATCGATGTTCTAAAGAAAAAGTCAATTTTTTAAGGGAAACCATGTGTTAAAACTGCGTGCAATCGATTTTCAGGTGGAAAAACGGGGGTATACGTCATTTTTTCGTTTAAAATCTTGAAACCAAAAATTGATGTTAGATATTCATTTATCCACCGATCAAAAACGCCATTTTTGAATGATCTCAAAAATGAACGATAAGTTTTTAAAACGTCAATGCAAATATTACTCCTAAGACTGTCCTCTATTGAAGTACGGAACGTTTTTTTCGATTTCTCCGCGAAATTTATTTTGCCTTTAATGGACCTGGTGTGTGGTCCCACACCACCTCCACCAAAAAATGACTTTTTTTAGCTTGAGGTAGTCTTCTACACCTAATTTTTATGGACCATCTCATATGTTCAGTGTGGACTATGTGTGATCAGTCTTCAATTTTGGGCCCATGAGTGCGTGGTCCCTCCTCGATTTTGTGTCTATGCGTGCGTGGGTCAGAGGGGGGGAGGCTTCCCCCTTGCCGACCTATGGTATAAATAAGTAAAAAAGCAACTGAAAGCGGTCGATTTTTCTCAAAATTTAATCGTAATCTGAAAGAACATGGTCGAAAATGTTGATCTCCAAAAATCATAAAACATTTCCATTTCACAGATAAGTCATTCAGAAGATATTTATAGCTTTAAGGCCATAACTTGGTCAATCTAAATCCGTTTGGGCCGACGATAGCTCATTGAATTCCTGAGATCAAGCTGAGCAACTTTGTAAGATATCGCTTTTTATGAAAATCTTTGTATTATTTTGTTTATTAAGTTTTGAATGATTTTGTTCAGTAAAAGAGGCGGGATTTTATCAGTCAACCTAATATTTGGGATCCAAAAACACATGTTTATCCTATTTTCTATGCGTGGAACACGATTTTTTTCTAAAAAGTTTCTAGAAGGCCAAAATAGCTGGTATATCCCCAAAGGATATAAATGAGCAGTAAAACTTGGCTGAGATAAGCCCCTTTAATCATAACATATGGAAAAGTGACGTATTTGATCAAAAATTGAATAAATATGAATTTTTTATAAAAATATTCGTGTCCTTCGCATAGAAAATAGAGTATACATTTGTTTTTGGCGGTAAGATAAGTCCAAAATTCATGTCTGGTGGGACTCGAACCTCGGGGCCTCAAAATTGCTAAGTTTAACTTCAGGAAAAAAGATAGGATATGATTTTTAGGCCCTAAATAGCACTCTGAAGTGCATTCCATTATAGATTGCCCGGCTAGAAAGACTTTTCCCAATTTTCCGCTGCCTTATATGATTGGAACATACTTGTAATAGATAAAATATTATTTGCAGATAGACTTAATTCTTTAATTGAAATTATTTTAAAATTCGAAAACAAATCTTCTAAATCTACTGTTGCATTCTTAGACATGTCTGGATCTTCTTTGCTTTGAAAGATATGCTCCAGCCTTAATAATATTAAATCCGAATCTATTTGCTTGAGAGTTAATAAATTCACATTTGGTGGCAAAGGCTTTTTTAATCCGGAAAACTATAATTATACAGTCGACTGTCGCTAAGCTGTCACCCCGCTAAGCCTCCACCCTCGATAAGCCGCCACTTTGGGACCGGTTCCGGCTACAATCTATGTAATTTATATAAATGATACCCTCGCTAAACCACCACTCATAACCCTTGATACAATACTAAAGATTGTCCCAACACATGTTTTCGCCATCGATATCCGCCACCCTTGATTTTTACCCATTAATTGTTTTAGTTCATAATTTTTCTCAAAAAAATTTTCAAAATTTCTTTCCTCCGTTTCCCGCTGAACAACAAAAAAAATTGGCACACATAAAACCCGTTTTCACTCATAATGCCAAAAATAGTTCGGAGGAAATGGCCAAGTGGTCCGAGGAGTTGAACGTCCGATCTGACAAGTTAAGCAACGTGGGGCCCGCAGGTTCGATCCCACGGCAAAATTTTGGATGTTCAAAAAACTTCTTTTACAAACAATAGAGTAAAAATTTGTCGCTCCATTGTTTGTAAAAGAAGTTTTTTTGAGCATCAAAATTTTTGTCCTAGTGGGATCGAATCTGCGGGCCCAACGTTGCTTAACTTGCCAGATCGGACGGTCAGCTCCTTGGACCACTTAGCCATCTCAGCGTACTTTTTTGGTATTATAAGTGGAAACGGGTTTATGTGTTCAACTTTTTTGTCGTTCAGTGGTAAACGGAGTATATTTTCACAAGTTTTTGGTTCGATATAATTGCGGATTTCTGATGAATAACTAGTTAAAATGCCACTATTTTCTAGTCCCTAGAGATCACTGGACCTCGATAAGCGGCCATTTCGATCAGCTTTTGGGCATATGTGATATAGGGGGCTCACTTTTTCGAAAATTTACGGGGGGAAAGGGGGGTCTGACCCAAAATTGCGGGGGAGGGTCATTTTTTCCAATTTTTCAATAAAAAATGACATTTTTTCAACAAAAATAGCTATTTTTGCTCAAAAATGTGTTTTTTGCCCAAAAATAACATTTTTTCGTCATTTTTGTCAAAAAATGACATTTTATAGCTATTTTTACAAATTTTTTGCCAAAAAATGCCATTTTTTAACCCATTTTTCGCCCTTCGACTGAAAAATTGCGGGGGAGGGGTCAGGCTTCAAACTGCGGAGGGTCCATTAATGAGCACCTATTCACGTATAGTCTGGGGCAGGGGGCTCTAGGACGTTTGCGAACGGGACTTTTTCCAACGAATTTTATAATGTATTTAGCCATTTTTAAGGTTATTTTGATGGGTTAACCACATTTTCTCTACAATTTTGTTGTTTAGATTCCAAACATGTATTTTTACATCATTTGAATTATAATCAATCGCATTTTCAAAAATTACAAAAAATGCCGAAGGTGGTCACTATTGAGAGGCTTGACTGTATTTCTATTGCAGGCTCAGCATGCAATAGATTGCAGTGCAATGCTGCAATTTGCAGCATTTTCTCCTCTTATAATTTATATATTGCCATTTTATTATAAACATCGATAATTTGATTGAAAATGGCAAACCATCAGTAAAATAGTGTGAAAAAATATTTTTTTTATGTTTTGTCGTTGGCAAAAATCCGTTGTCAAAAGTCCGTTGGCAAACGTCCTAGAGCCGGGCAGGGTTATTTCGGTTATGGTTATGGTTATAACCATAACCGAAATTAACCATAACCGTAATCATAACCAAAACCATAATCGAAACCATAACCGTAACCATAACTAAAACCATAACCAAAACCATAACCGAAACTAGTTACGAAAAATTTTTTCAAAAATTCAAATTTTTGAAAAATTTTTTTGAAAACTTAGAATTTTTGTAACCATAACTGGTTTCGGTTATTGTTAGTTACGGTTATTGTTAGTTACGGTTATGGTTAGTTACGGTTATGGTTACTGTTACGGTTACGGGTTTCGGTTATGGTTTTGGTTACGGTTATGGTTACGGTTATGGTTACGGTTATGATTTTGGTTATGGTTATAACCGTAACCATAACCGAAACCCAATAACCGTAACCAAAATAACTCTGGTCTGGGGTCGTTCCCCAGAGGTGGCGGCTTAGTGAGGATTATAACACTAAATTTAGGAAAAAGTAATTTAAAATTCGAAATTTAGAAAATCAAAATTTAGAACCCGGAATTTAGAAACCCGAAATTTAGAAAAAGTTCTGGAGCTAGTAGCAATTGTGGGCCCACGTGACCAGGATGTAGAATCAACTTTGAGAAATCATTTTCAAGTCATGTTTTTGCATATTTGTGGCGAATTTTTTGTTATTTTCATACTAACTTTTTGCTTCTAAAGAATTTTGCGCACGCTTGAACGCGGCCAGAAACGGTTGAACATTGTCAGAAATACAACCAAAAGCTCGCTTTTAATGTTCTTTGTTGCTGTTGTTGTTATTTTAGCTAGAATCATAATGGTACAACCTCTTGAACTTCACCAAATGAACATGCTCGAGTTGTTCGAAAAGCTATATCTTTTGATGATGACTTTGAGAATTGGATGGTTTCTCTAGGCCTACTCCATGGCTCTATGTTATGTGATACTTGCCAGCAACCTATTGAAGATAAAGTAATAGGAAGAGGCCGATACTGGCGTTACGAAAACGTGGGATACCTATTTTGACTAACCAAAATAAGGATTTTTTCTGTAAGTTTTTGTTTTCTGAAGTTGTTGGGGTTTGTTGAGTGTAAAATCCATTTTACAGGGCACGTTTTTCTCCCATAAACAGACAGGAAGAGTATCACTGAAGAAAATCATACACTTGTCCTACTTTTGGACTCATCGTATATGTACCTTAGAACAAGCAGAATTTAAAACAAAATGAATCGTCGTACAACGCAGAAGTTATACACGACAAATTCGCTACAAAAATGCAAAAACATGACTTGAAAGTGATTCCTCAAAGTCGATTCTACATCCTGATCACATGGGCCCACAATTGCCACTAGCTCCAAAGTTCTTGAGATTAAGGAATGGAAATTTGCCTGGATAAGACTAGCGTTTACAGAAAACTAACTTTCAAATTTTAGGTTGTCTAAATTTTGATTTTCTAAATTTCGTATTCTAAATTTTTTTCTAAATTTTGGGCCATAGCGCTTAGTGAGAGTCGACTGTAAATATATCGTTAAAATATTTTTAAAAAACCTTAGTAACAAAATTTTTCCTATATTCCGCATCAGAATCGTATGCCGAAAATGTTATCCATTGTGAATGAAATTTTTCATATGGCAAAGTTCTCTGAAGCTTTGTAACATCATGAATATCTCCTAAGATAAGCCAATGTTTTCCGCGCACAACCAAACCTCGTCCATCATGACCAGTTTCATTAAGTGGCTCAAAATTGCCTATCATATCGTCATAAAAACTTCTTCTATGAATCTAATTTTTTGAATATAATGTACAAAAATATGAATTAATTACAGGGGTGCCAAGTCTGCTGATTTTTCAGAAAAGTGTTATTGGAGATTCAAATCTGGCAAAATCTCATTTTTCAGTGTCAAATCTCATTTTTGAGATGCGAAATTTTGTCCAATTTATAAGAAGTATAATGGAAAATTAGCATTTTGCTTATTTTTGCTCCTAAAATCTGATTTTTGAAGTCGGATTTGCTGATTTTGAAAAAATGTTCTTGGCATCCCTGATTAATTATACTGTTTATCAATTTTAATTTCTGTTAGAAAGTTACCATTATTTCAATCTGTCCATCTATCAGACTTGTACACCCTTGAGCGCGGTCGGTAAGAATTGCCATTGAAGTTTTTCTATCCGAAATCATCACTTTGCTAGTTATAGGATAGTAGTTGCCAGTGATAGGTTCATTGTTATTGAATGTAAAATATTTGTTATAATTTCGGCTAAAAAAGGTGTTCCCAAAAAATGAACTGTTGTGATTTATTGAGATCTGGGATTTTTTTCTAAAAATGATTCCCCAGGGTTAATTTTACCGGGAAATCGATTGCGCGCATTCCCGAACCTGAAAATGATTCCATGACCCTGATTGAGTGAAAAAAGAGGTTTTGAAGCGAAAATGGTCAGTTTTCGATTTGTTCTGGAAATCTTCTTTTTAGGGGTAATTTTGTGCGAGAAATTGGAAGCATTTTCAGGGTTCAGTAATGCGCGCAATCGATTCCCCGCAAAAATTACCATAGAGGGGTCATTTTTAGAAGAAAAAAAGACGCGAAACTGCACTTTTTGGGCCACCCTGTTTATATCAGTGAGAATTATTTTCAAAGGATAGAGGGGTACTATCAACCAGGATTTTATTCTTGATGCATATTTTATGCAAACACTAGTGATGCGATGAAATCGGAAAGGTCGAAGCCGAAATCGAATCGTAATCGGGGTCGAAATTTCAAAATAGAAATCGAAGTTCGAAATTTGATAGCAAACTTCTAAGATTTATTAGAAAATTTTGAAAGTTTGAAAATTTTTTCTAAAAATAGAGAATAGAGTAGTTTTCGAAGGGAAAAATAATAATGGGGCATATTATTTTTTTACTAAAAAATTGATGCAAAAAATTATAAGGGAGACGACCTCTTATGTTTTTTAACCTTCTGGAAGTATCATGATTTCGACGACATTTGGGGGTCGAAGTGGAAATAGAAATTTTGGCTTCGAAATCGAAAATTTCGACGCATCATTAGTAAACACTCATTCTAAGTTTATACTATACATATAAATTATTACTTACATCCGTTTGATCATCTGTCTTCCATTAGAATCTGTCCAGAAAACACCATTAGATTTTAAGTCATTAATTGTATAACGTGTGATCACATCTTTTGGATTGTTATACCTAGGGTTTTTGCTTTACAAGAATTGCATTTGTATAAAAGAATTCTATTCACTTGAGTACAATACTCCAAAGAATTGCCCAGATTCGTATGGGGGGAATTCTTGGCAAAAATGTGCTTGCGCACTAGCGTTAGGACGTATCGAGAGCGAAGAATGCGAAAAATAGCGCTTGACTGGTCGTGCGTGCGAGTAGTGGGAATATAAGTTTTATAAATATTTCTTACCATTGAGGTATAGGACCAATAGTCCATTCAAATTCTACAAATTTTTTATTCGGTAATAATCTAATGACTTGACTAAGCCAAGGCGTGATTATTTGCCTAGCTTCATTTACTATTTTACCCTTAAATGTTGAATAAATTTTATGCATTAACACTCGGCCGGTCAATTGTACTAAAAACGGTTTTTAGGGTATTTTTTATGCTAAACACAATGCCGTGAAAATGTTTGAAAAAAAGTTCCCTGAGGGGTGTCTAAGACCTCATATTTGTGACTACCTCCATAAACTTAAATGAATTCTTAAAACGACTATAACTCTTAATAGGGATTGAATGAGAGCTCGTTAACAACACAAAATGAAATTGGTGATCTGCTCTACAACTTTTATATAGACACCTATAGCAAGTTTTCCCTTCAATAAAAAGTTATTTGCAAATCCCTGAAAAAGCTCCTGATTTTTGCAGTTGGTTTTGACAAAGATTGGACATTTTGACCCGGTTACAAGGGTTTTCAGCCAAAATGATCTTCACATAAATGCAGCCCAGATCCCGAGGAAAATTTTGGTATATTGTATTTGGTATGTTAGCATAGGAGATTTAAAACTAATTTATTCAAAAAAAGGTGATTTTTCGATATTTTTAGCTTACAAGGGACACATACGAGTTGATGGTGCAACTTTCAAAAAAGACTGATATACTCTTAAAGAGCATCAAAAACTAGTAACTTATGCGCCGAAATTAGCTGCGGAACCCCCACCGAAATCCATAATTAATTTTATTATTTTATTCAATTTGATAATAGCTGATTTCAAATGCATTAAAACGGGAGCTCTTGGTTCAATGGCTAAACTCTAGCCTTGAAGCTACTTGGTCAAGGATTCGACACGCTATGTGGCAAAGTTTATTTGCATTTTTCAAAATTTTATTCTATGTTTACTTTTTATTATTTCTGAATAATTTTTTATCCATTTTTTAAAATTTTGAAGCTTTTTTAGATAAAATGCTTATAAATAGAGCGAATATTATGATTATTGTCATTATTGCGGATGTATGGAGCTCAATAAAGATATTTTGGTATTTCAAATTGACAGAAAATCGACCCTGAAACAATCGAATTTTACTCGCTGGATTTATTAAGCATTAAATCTAAAAAATCTCCAAAATAAAAAAATTGGATAAAAAAAATTATTCAGAAATAAAAATAGAATAGAATTTTGATTAATTAAATAAATATTGACACCAGCAGAGTCAAACCCTTGACCAAATAGATTAAAGGCAAGTGATTAGCCACTGAACCACAAGAGCTCATATATCAAGAGCATTTGAAATCAGCTATTATCAAATCGTATAAAATAATAAATTTTAATTATAGATTTGCTCAAAATCGTTGAGGGTTCCGCAGCTAATTCCGGCGCATAAGTTACTAATTTTGATGCTCTTCAAGAGTATATCAGCCTTTTTTGAAAGTTGCACCATCAACTCGTATGTGTCGCTTGTAAGGTAAATTTTTATGACTAAAATGAATGTCACTATCGTTAAAAGCAGAAGCCAAAACGATGTATAAGAAAAACTTTTATTGGCAAAATAGTGCCAACAACGACTGTTTTCATTGAAAAAAATATTATATTTTGTAAAAAATCAATTTTTTGATCTCCTAAATGAATTTTTTCTAAAAAATCAAAATGCTATTCTCTTATATTGGTCTTAGGGCAACTTTTTTTCAAAAAATTATCAAAATCCATGTGTATGCTTTTAATAAAAGTTGGCTGATGGAAGAAAAAAACAACCAATATTAATATTTTTCAATTTTTTCATAGGGTGTTACTAGTTAACCCCAACAAGTTATATATCATTTTAAAGCCCATACTTAGACAGAATTTATGGCGTTTAAATTTTACCGAAAACATTTATCTGTAAAAAATTGACCCCCTAAAACCGCTGGTAGATGTGATATAACACCAGTATAAAAACCAAACGTACGCAGCTTTGAGGGGCTCCGTGAAATTAATTCTTTTTGTCTAAAATGAGTTGTTTTACCGTTTTGGGCAATGGCCAACAATTTATGATCATTCTTGAACGAATATATTAGCGCATTAAAAATTTAGCATTTTTTCTCTGAACCTGGACCACGAATCTGACTCCAAAGATAAAGTTTTTCAAAATTGGTTCAAAATGGTCAGAAATTGTTGGTCATGGCCCAAAACGGTAAAACAACTTATTTTTGGACAAAAATAATTAAGTTAACATAGGTTTCGGGATCTTACTACGCTAAAAATATAGAAAAATCATCATTTTTAAAAAATAAATTAGCTTTAACTCAACAAATATCTCTGCTAACATACTAAACCTGATATAACAAAATTTTCCTCGGGATCTGAGCTGCATTTTTTGTGAAGATCACTTTGGCTGAAGCCCCTTGTAACCGGGTCAAAATGTCCAATCTTTGTCAAAACTAATTGCAAAAATCAGGAGCTTTTTCAGGGGTTTGCGCTTAACTTTTCATTGAAGCGAAAATTTGTTATAGGTGTCTATATAAAAGTTGTAGGGTAGAACACTATCTTCATTTTAAGTGGTGGTTAACGAGCTCTCAATTCATTCCCTATTAAGAGTTATGGTCGTTTTAAGAATTCATTTAAGTTTATGGAAGTAGCCTCGAATATGAGACTTAGACATCCCTCAGGGAACTTATTTTCAAACATTTTCACGGCATTGTGTTTATCATAAAAAATACCCTAAAAACCGTTTTTAGTACAATTGGCCGCCCGAGTGCTAATTTAACGCATCCTTTCCGAAGATGCGTATGTTTATTTTGTTTTTGGGGGTTTCTACGCCTATTTTTAAGGGTTTCCTCATTATCTGTTGACAGATAAAAGATAGCAATTTAATTTTCTCATGTAAATTTTTTCAGATCAAGGTCTTTACAATGATAAGTCACTTGTAGGGCCACTAAAGAACATAGAAAATAGGCCAAAAAACGAATAAGCGATTTTGTTGTGCCTTTTTCTCCTTTGTTTTTAATACTTATATAAAAGTGTGAATATGACGTGGAGCTTTTTTCGAGAAAAAATCATTTTTTCGAAAAAAAAGTCGATTTTCGATAAAAAAAAACCCTGTTAAAGAAATTTGCATAAAATTGTTCAATTTTTGACGAATTTTTCAATTTTTAGCACATTTTTCAATTTTTTTCAAATTTTTCAATTATTGGCGAACTTTCGATTTTTAACTTATTAAGCATTGGCAATTTCAAACAATGCATTGTAATCATCTTCGTCAATTTTAAATCAAATTTTTATTAAAATTGATAAATTTAAACAAAAAAAATTTTTTTATATATTGTGATTACGTAATTATTGACCTGAGCCCCTCCCGTAATCATTTGGCTACCCCTCCCCCCTACTTGATTACGTAATATCTGGATGACCCCCAGCGTATTTTTTTTTAGGAAAGCCTGTTTTTAAGCTAAAAATGCTCAGAAAATTGATATTTTTGTGGAAAAGATGTCAAATTTGAGATAATTTCGATGAAATTTTTTAGTTAAAGAAAAACTAGCGCCGCGAAAATTTTTTAAAGATTTCTTGTTTTTAAACTAAAAATGCTCAGAAAATTACGATTTTTGTTCGAAAATCGATATTTCTGGGCATTTTGGTGAAAAAAATATAAAATTTTGGTGAAACAATGGGAAAATTTGGTAAAAAATCATAATGGGGGACCAGTAGGGTAATTAGTAATTATCCCCCCCCCCTTACTCTCCTGCCTACGACACTGAGACCATTAGGAAAAATTTTCATTTTTTTTCATTTCAAGGGAGAATTGCCCCTTAGCTATGCCCCTGAAAACCCCTGCTTTTCATATAAATTTGCATAAACATTTAGGAACACTTGTACACTAATTCTACTAGGTATTTTAGACATTTTTGTCAAAAAATTTTGAAAAAAGAACCCCGCTAAGCCCTGCGCAAAATGCAAAATTGTAATTTTTATAATGTTTGATGAGTTCGACAGACAGGCTAGACAACGATATAATTTTTGCAGCAGAAGCGATGAGGAAGAAAAATTATGTCGTTGTCTAGCCTCGTTGTCGAACTTATTAAGGGGAATAAATTTCACGAGCATATAATGAGCAAAAGGTCTCCTTGATAAGTTCGACAGCCAGGCTAAACAACGATGTAATTTTTCCGTTTCTAACCTTGCGTTTCCAGTTTTGCGTAAATTACTGTGTGACATTGAATTTACTATTTTTTTCCATTTTTCTCGAGTTTTTACTAAAGTATTTGCCAACGATCTTAATTAAAGTTGTTTCTACACCCACTTTGGACACTTTTAGCAAAAAATTTCAGAAAAAATCGGGAAAAAATTTTTTACGTGGCGGTCTCTACCTATAAAACAATTGAAATAATTTTTTAATTATTGATTTTTTTAATTGTATATTTTTTGTTTTAGTTATGAAGCTTAAAAACAAAACAAACGCCGCTTTTCTTTGCGTTGCCTTAAAACTGTCCATTCTGTTCTGCATATACATGGTGGGCCTAAATAACATATCCCCTTGTTAATTCTGTCATGAACAATAGAAAGTATCGGGAGCCGAGCGCTAACGAGCTCGGGGGGGGGGTTGAAGAAGGGAATCTCCGAGCGTTTCAATATAAAAATGTTAAAATTTTAACATTTGTGTCAAATAATTGTTAAAATTTTAACAATTGCAAAATTTGAATTTTTTCGTGGTCCCCCAAGGGGTAGAAAGCGAAAAAATTTGTCTGTCTCCGATTTCGATGATTTTGGTGTCATTTGTCTTCTCTCATCGTCCCCTATTACTTTTGCTTTGGATATACATGGTTTAAATCTAACCCTCCCGATACCGTAATCACACACAGACAAACAAACATTACACGTTTATAGTAGTAGGATTTTCTTCATATCAGAAAATTGTTTCACTAAAATATATTCTACAAAGTCGTTCTAGTGATCACGTCGAACAGCTTTGTAGAACATCATTTTATGTGAAAAGTTCTGTCATGATGAAAACCTTATTCTTCACGTTATTTAGATTCAACATTTCCTTGCACTGTTTTGCCCGATGATTTATTTTACTTACTTTAATGTTCTTTAGATCAATTTTATTATTAATTTTCATTTCCTGTACAGGGTTTAAAATGTACGCTCCGCTTGGTTGATCACCCCAATTTGCTCCTTTATCCATTCTACGACCACGATAATACAAAAGCTCTTGAGTTAATGAATAAGTTTCGCCCGTGGTTAAGTCATGAAATTTGTACAACAGACCTTGTGAATCAAAATCTAGTCTAATGAGCTAAAACAATAGTTTTATAGGCTATAATTTAAGCGTATCGGGAACCGAGCGCTATCGTGCTTGGAGGGGAGAAGAATGAAATCTCCGAGCGGTTCATATATCAAAATGTAAAAATTATATAATTTTTTTCAAAAATGTACAGATTTGAACAAATTTTAGAAAAAATGTTATAATTTTAACATTTTCAAATGGGTGATACTCCATCTGCGTAGAGATATCTCCTGAGAAATTGCCCCCCCCCTATAGGCTAAAAAATAGGTGTATTTAACATAAGAAAAAAATTGGACTCTCCTGGGGAGGGGGGTCAAACCAGTTCCATTTCTTGCAATTTTCAATTCGTCATGATAGTTTGTTATCCTGACAATTGTTTACAACTTTCTCCCGCCGTGTATGCACCAATTTAACTTTAAAAAATTACGTTTAGGGCATAAATTTAAATGCTTCAAAATAAAATATAAAAAGCAAGATAAACTTTACCTCATTTGATATATAATTATCATCGTTTTTGTTATCATATTCTATCCTAAATTTTAATACTTGTCATCCTAATAGCATATTATTAAAACGAGGCAAAAATATTATACAGGCGTTCAAGATGAAAATTTTTTAGCCCCAAATAAAAAATCTAGTTTCAAATATTTTTTGGGCAGAAGAAATTTAGTTCAGAGGGCCCTTGCACCCTTGTGAAGATGCATATGATTGAATTTTGGTTTTTCAGCATTGATACCCAAAATTCAATTTCTCGATATGCCAAATATCAAAAATACTAAAAATTAGAGACTTGGAGTAAAGTATGTAGAGAATTCCAATACCTCCTAATTTTTGTATATATCAAACCTCTCAACTAGCTCAACAAAACTAAGTAATAAAAAATTCAAAATTTCAGTGTCTTGGGGTCCATTCGATCCTTTGAAGATGGTGGTGTCGAAGGAGGTCAAAAATTAAAAATTCTTTAGATTAACGAAATTTGCCATAATTTATATATATTTGAGAAATTCATGAAAAATGGAGCATTTTTTGTTTTTACAGTAAATTCTGAATCGTTATCGTTGTCGAGATAATCGCATTTGAAGTTGACGATTTTTGAGTTGCGATTTTGAATTTAAAAAATTTTTTAATTCCCGCCAAAACCTGAAAATCAGGGATTGGCGGGAATTTAAAATTTTTAAATCGCACTCAAAAATCGCCAACTTCAAATGCGATTATCTTGACAATGATAACGATTCAGAATTTACTGTAAAAACAAAAAATGCTCCATTTTTCATGAATTTTTCGAATATGTATAAATTATGGCAAATTTCGCTATTCTAGATTTCGAGTAGGGCCGGATAGCCGAACTTCAAACCGGTGCCCTACTTTTTTAGGACACTCAATTTTTTTGATTTTTTGCATAGACGTTCCCTATATATAGAGCTATCTTTATGGAAGTTTCGTATTAAGCGCTGAACGTTTAAGGGTACTTTAGTACTTTGACTCCGCGAGGGGGCGTCAGTTTTTGGGGTATTTTTGGATATTTGGCCAAGTATAAAATTATGTGGGTGTCTGGGGCCAAGGTGATCTTGGCATAAAATGAAGCCCCAATCTCCAGCTACAATATACAAAAGACCGTTTGTCAAAAGCTAAAAGACTTAATGACTTAGAGCCGGTCCAAGTTTGGTCAAAAATTGTCCTTTTCCACCAACTTCTAGGGGGCATAGCCCCAAGGGGAAAGGTCGCCGGATCAGGAGCCCAAAACTAAAGTTGCATAACTCGGTGAGTTCTATCAGAATATCCACTTAAATTTTCGTTTAGCGACAAAAAATTTACGAGCTATAATATTATGCAAACAAAAATTAAAAATTTGATCAAAAAAAGTTTGTCGGTCCCCCTTTGTCTTAAAACTCGATTCTTTCAGAGCCGGTGCTTTAAAAAGTTTGATTTAGCGACCAACCCGACCACTCCGATGCCGGGTTGGTACCAGTGGCGCAAAGAAAGGGGGAAGGTCCCCACGACACAGTGACATAGGCATGGGGAGCCCATCATAATGGAAAAAATCAAAAAATTTTCCTAATAGTCCCCCCCCCTCCTGATTATGATTTTTCACAAAAAATATCCTAAAATTTTCATATTTTCACTAAATCATTTTCCTCCATTCTTGGAGGCTGGCTACGCTACTGCTTGTGGCGCAGATTTTTTCACTTTACTTAAAAATTATACCCAATTTGAACTAAATTTCTCTTTTTTCAATAAAAAAGTGCCAAATTTTACATTTTTTCATACAAAAAATCGTAATTTTCTAACAAGGGAAAGGCAACAGTGTATGATGCGATTTCACAAAATTTCGACTATATTCTTGTAGAGCACCCCTGACTTGATTTAAAAAAAAATAGAGTTAGCTGATGACGGCCCCTGTGTGGCTAGCTAATGGCTCCCAAAGTTGACAAAAAATATTATGCCATACCATATCCAAAGTGTGAAAGGTCTTTCTTTTTGCTATCTTGGCATAGTGGCTATGATTCCAGCTTATTATTTTGCTCCCTCAGGTTCAGCTACCTAGCTTAAAGTGTTTGCATTTTTACTTAAAAATTTTTTTTTCAATATAGCTTGTTTTTTCGGGAAATCACGAACTCAGGATTTAGAAAAATTTTTTTTAAATTTTCGTTTCAATAATAAATTAATATTGAAAATCAGGCAATAAAAGTAAGCAAATTTTTCTGAAAAACACGTAATTTTCAAAATGCTACTCTTCCGCCAAATTAACAGATTTTTGAGAAATTTTTTCGCAAAAATACGAAAAAATTCATTTTTACAAAAAAAATTTTTTTTTCTAAATCCTGAGTTCGTGATTTTCCGAAAAAACAAGCTATATTGAAAAAAAATTTTTGAAAAAATTTTTAAGTAAAAATGCAAACACTTTAAGCTAGGTAGCTGAACCTGAGGGAGCAAAATAATAAGCTGGAATCATAGCCACTAAGCCAAGATAGCAAAAAGAAAGACCTTTCACACTTTGGATATGGTATGGCATAATATTTTTTGTCAACTTTGGGGGCCATTAGCTAGCCACACAGGGGCCGTCATCAGCTAACTCTTTTTTTTAAAAATCAAGTCAGGGGTGCTCTACAAGAATATGGTCGAAATTTTGTGAAATCGCACCATACACTGTTGCCGTTCCCTCTTGAGCATTTTCAATCATTTTTCAAAAAATTTTTAGCTGGTTTTTTGACTTCCCTCAAGGATTTCAATATAAAAATTTTCGGGGACCAAGGTTCCTAATATCTTAAGGTTCCCCTATCTTATGTTTCCCTATCTTATGTTTTTGCCCGAAATTTGGAAAATTTTAAAAATCCAAATGTTCCCCCATTACGATTTTTCAATAAAAATTGTCTATTTTTTCAATAAAATGTTTCATTTTCTGAGCATTTTTAGTTTAAAAACTAGCATTTGTCAAAAAAATTTTTTCCTGCAACGCTTGTTTTTTTAACTTTCTTATAATCACACCCAATTTGCCCTAAATTTCCCATTTTTCAACAAAAAATGCCAAATTTAGCATTTTTTAATACAAAAAATTGTAATTTTCTGAGCTTTTTCAGCTTAGAAGCAAGCATTTTGCAAAAAATTTTTGCCTTCGGCGCTAATTTTTTTGACTTCCCTCAAGGATTTCAATAAAAAATTTTCTCGCCTATCGGCGCGAAAAATCATAGAGGGGACCAAGGTGTTTTTGTAAATTTTTTGAAAAGATCGAAAAAAATCATAAGGGTTCCCCTTATGTTTTTGCCCAAAAATTTTTGGGGACTTCCCCCGCCCCAAACCAAAACCCACCGCTGAGGTTCGTTGTTGGGAAAAGTGCTAGTGTCCCTTTTAAGTCAAAATTTTGGGAAATTTTGACTTATAAAAACAAAAGGGAGGACCAAGATGATTTTTAAATTTTTTTGAAAAATTCGAAAAAAATTGCCTTGTTCCCCCCTTATGTTTTTGACCAAAATTTTGGAAAATTTTCGAAAAAAACATAAGAGGGAACTAAGGCAAATTTTTGAAAATTTTAGGGACCCAACCCAGCACCAGACCCCCCTCTTCCCCCTGTTTGTCCACCTATGATGTCCTCCCTCGAGCGGAAAAGTTTAATTTTTTCTCTTTATCATAAGGGTCCCCCTTATGTTTTTTCATAAAATTTAAAAAAAACATTACTATGCCCCCCTCGTATCCTGCCTACAGCACTGGTCTTAAACTTTATCCTCGAACTATATTTTGCCTCCTAGAAATACTTGCTTGTTAAACATAGCAATGCTGTTTTGAGGAATTTTCAAAAAATAGCTATGGTATCCTAATGGATCAACATCTGCAATGAAACAAATTTCATTATTTGCCATATTTGTATTATTTAACTGGTTGTTATTGTCGAAAACTGGTATAATCTAATAAGAATTAATTTTAAAAAATGAATTGGAAGAAATTGGTATTAGGGAATCTGGAAGGGTTCCGAATGGGTTTGATTTATCAGAAATGTTCCGATTTTGGACAGTATAATATAGTTTAATTTTAAAGTTCTTCGATTGAAAATCTGGTTTTTGGATCGAAAGATTTTTTGGTTTGTGTCTGATTTTTTTCTTTCGGAACCCTGGTATATGGTCCCAAACAGATTGTCGCGAATCAAACTAAATCGGGCTCGAGTTTAAATTTTTTCGAGTTCAAGTTTTTCGAATAGCGAAAGATGGATCAATCCATTAAGAGTGGCTCAATAAAGCAAGCAAACTTTTATTCTATTACTATAAACGTATATTGTTAGTGTGTTTTCACAGATGATCTCGGGAACGATAGATTTAAACCCCGAGTGCTAAAACTAAAGTTCTAATAATGGACAATGAGAAAAGATGATCGACGCCACTTTTACGGGTGTACCTCCTAAAATTTTTTAAATTCTGATTTTCTATTTTATACCGGCATAAAAAAATATATAACAAAATTTAACGACACTGCTCAGAGTGTTATCGTTCGGAGCGGAAAATTTCCTCGAGCGCTTTAGTTTTCGGTCTCCCGGTACTTGCTTTTGATTTTAAAAAAATAAACCTGATATTCAATTTGTTTTCCAGCCCCATCTATAACATCGATTTTACTAATGCTATGATACATAGGGATTTTTACAAATGCTTTTAATTTTTGACTATTACTGTTGTGTACCGTAACGAAAAAATTTCTATTTGATCTAAAAATAATTTTGAAAAGGGACAATAAATATGTAATTGAGCAGACATTCATTTTACCTAGTAAATTCGCATTCACTTTCATTAACCATGCGACATATAGTTTGTTTAGGGAATGCTATATCACTATTTTCTAAATTTCTTGATATTTTCTGCATAGCATTAGTAAGAACTTCTTCAGCTGACTCCCAACTTTTTGCCAAATGATATATAAAATCTTGCGTCACTTTTTCAAACGAGGTACCACTAAAATATTTTGTTGGGCCAATTTCATAAAAGAATATTAATCTTAATAGATTGTAAATTTTTTACGTTATTCCGTCATGACTAACTGTCAAGGCAATAGCACGTTCTAGTTCTTCAATTTGATCTCTTAATTCATTATTATAATTCAACGCAAGTGCATTTAATTTTCTTGATAACTAAAAATTTAATCCTTTCAGTCATAACAATGTCAAATTTGTTGGCTGATGTTATAATTCAGTAGCACGTATGTTTCAACCCATAGAAAAACGGCAAAAAGTGTGTGCCGACATATCGGAAAAACACCTATAAATTTTCTGCCAAAAATGAGGTATTTTTCAAACTTAAGGATTCCATATCTTTCTTAAAACGACGATTCACAAAAAAACCCATCCTTATTGTTATGCAGGAGGGTCTGCCCGACAATCTACAAGACGACTTTTTTTAATTGGGTTTAAAATAAAAAACTAGATAGGTTTTGAAGCATAATCATCCTTGGCAGAAAATCGATCTTTTTTTCAATAATAAAAAAAGAGTAAGGATTCCATATCTTTCTTAAAAAGACGATTCACAAAAAACCCATCCTTATTTTTATACAGGAGGGTCTCCCCGACAATCTATAAGACAAATTTTTTAAATTGGACTTAAAATAAAAAACTTGATACTTTTTGAAACATGGTCACCCTGGCAGAAAATCGGTCATTTTTTCAACAAAAAAAGAGTAAGGATTCCATATTTTTCTCAAAACGACGATTCACAAAAAATCCATACTCAGCGTTATGCAGTAGGGTCTCCCTGACAATCTACAGGACCAGTTTTTTTAATTGGTCTTAAAATAAAAATCTACTTAAGTTTGAAAGGAGCGTGTATATGTTATTGGGCTGTAACATAAGTTGTTGCCGCCTAAAAAATATATCGAAAATCGGCATTTTTCGTTCGTTTTCGATGAAAATTTTTTTCAGTAGTGGGTAAGAGTGTATGCTGAATACGATCCAATCGGTCTTTTTGAGCGAAACTCATGTTTTCGTGTCAATATTCAGACTTTTTCGAAAAATTGGGGTCTCAAAGATGTACCCTAAGTTTAAAATGTTGATATTTCGCTATAAAATTCGGTNCAATCGGTCTTTTTGAGCGAAACTCATGTTTTCGTGTCAATATTCAGACTTTTTCGAAAAATTGGGGTCTCAAAGATGTACCCTAGATTTAAAATGTTGATATTTCGCTATAAAACTCAGTTTTTTAACGAAATTTTCGACATTCCTAGGGTTCTTCTAGATGCTGAACACGAATTCGCCGTTATTTTTTGTCCTAGACCTCGGGATTATAGTCAAAAATGGATTACAAAGAACAGACCTTTTGTGGGATTTTGCTTACAAAGAACAGTCCTGAATTTTTGACGTTTTACCTCTCTCCCTCCCCCAGTAGAGGTACCCCCTGAAGTTAAAACTTGATAATTCTATCGGATTCGAGTTCCCCATAGCCGAAAACCCCAGAGTATCAAAAATTTTCGAAAAACAAAAGTTGGCACAGATTTATTACCGCTTGAAACAGACGTGAGTAGCAAATTATAACATCAGAAGTAATTAGGAGCATCCTAATTCTCTCCAGCAAAAAATAAATTTAAAAAATTTACCTGTAAATCTGAAGGCCTAGAACAAGTATGGGGTCTAATAATTTTGACAACTATATAGTTTTTGGGGGTATAGCTCCTCGTAGAAATTGAATTGAGAGATGGTTAACCACTACTCAATAGCTGACGATCCGCTCTATAACTATTTTCTAAACACTTATAGAAAGTTTTCGCTTCAATAAAAAGTTATACTCCAATCTTTGAGCATACCCTGATTTTTTGACCTGGTCTCCGGCAAAGATCGGCATTTTTTGACCCGATTGTGGGGGCTTTCAGCCACCATGGTGATATCCAAAGATATAGCCCAGATTCCCACGAAAAATTAGATATATTGGGTTTGGATGTTTGATAACAAATTGACTGGTTTAAGGTCCTTTTATTCCTGAAAAATGGTTATTTTTTATGTAAATCGTATTTTTTGAGCATTGTTAGCTTAAAAACACGTATTTTTCAAAAAAATTTGTGCCTTTTTTAATTAAAATACAGGATTTTAACACAAAATTGTTTCGAAAGACATGTGTATCCCCTCCATCTACCAGCTGAAATGTTTTCGAAAATTGAAAGACATGTGTACCCCCTCTATTCGCCGACTAAAATTACGCCATCTCTCAATTCAATTGCTATCAGAAGCTATACCCCAAAAACTATGTTGTTGTCAAAATTATTAGACCCAAATTGATATAGGACTACAGATTTACAGAAAAATTTTTTACATTAATTTTTGTCCTGGATTGTGTTCAGGATGCTCCCAATTACTTATATCAATGCCGGTCCAACAAGGCGCTGCCCGTGTTAAGGGACTGGGATACGGACAGTTGTTCCAAACGACACTTTGTTCTTACCGGATGTTCCGACCGGTTGTTCTTACCGGTTGTTCAACTAAAATCAGTCGGTTGTTCTTACAGGTTGTTCCAAAAAATTATAACGTGATTTTGGAACAACATGTCATTTTTTTTTTGGAACAACCGGTTATTCCAAAAAAACAACATGTTGTTCCACAAAAACGACATGTTGTTCCAAAAAAAGTTACTTTTTTTAATGGAACAACCGGTCGGCTAGTTGTTCCGACCAGTTATTCCGACCGGTTGTTCCGAAAAACAAGAAATTTTATGATGGAACAAGCAATCGAAAATTGGAACAATTGGCTTTGTCCTAAGGCCTTGGGCCTTAGGCTTAGGCCTTGGGCCTTAGGCTTAGGCCTTGGGCCTTAGGCCTTGGGCCTTAGGCTTAGGCCTTGGGCCTTAGGCCTTAGGCTTAGGCCTTGGGCCTTAGGCTTAGGCCTTGGGCCTTAGGCTTAGGCCTTGGGCCTTAGGCTTAGGCCTTGGGCCTTAGGCTTAGGCCTTGGGCCTTAGGCTTAGGCCTTGGGCCTTAGGCTTAGGCCTTGGGCCTTAGGCTTAGGCCTTGGGCCTTAGGCTTAGGCCTTAGGCTTAGGCCTTAGGCTTAGGCCTTAGGCTTAGGCCTTAGGCTTAGGCCTTAGGCTTAGGCCTTAGGCTTAGGCCTTAGGCTTAGGCCTTAGGCTTAGGCCTTAGGCTTAGGCCTTAGGCCGGATCAACTAGTCGACCGGTTGTTCCGACCCGATGTTCCAACAAATAAGAAATTTTTATTGGAATCGGTCGAAAATTCGGAACAACGAGTCGGAACAACTAGTCGGAACAATTGGTCGTTGTATTCCGACTGGTTGTTCTGACTTTTCGGCAGGTTGTTCCTACTTTTCGATCGGTTTTCCAAGAGAACAACCGGTAAGAACAAAGTTCCTTTTGGAACAACGTGTTGTCGTCCAAAGGGATTATGTTGAAAATGCGCTTCCCTTTCCTCAGGCTAGAGTACAATTCACTACACGTACAATTCACACAGGAGGACATTTTACACCAGTGGGCACATCGGCGGAAAAATTCACACTGGAAGTGACAATTCACCTCGCGGTGTGAATTGTCCATGGTATGGATTGTCTATCTGTGTGAATTGTTCGCTGGATAAGATGTCCGCTAATGTGAATTTCTGTTGTTGAATTGTCCTCGAGCCCACCATCCCCCCCCCCACAATCCGATGACGAAAAAATGTTCCTCCACTTTCCACTGAACCATTCTCCATAAACTTGTCCTTACTAGTCCATTTTAAATAGACTATTAGGAAAATAAAGTTTAATCCCTACGATTTATGAATGCCCCTCACTTGAAGCAATGATGATGTCTTTCTTATTAAGCCTTTAATACCAGGCCTGCCAGTAAAATAACCTGACCAATAAGCAGTAGCAACGTAACCTGGATTTTTTAATGCATAAGGAAAAAAGTCATCAAACTTGTCTGCGAGTTTTAAATCCTTGACTTCACTGAACGCCTTTAGATAACAACTTGGAGTCGAATAAAATGTTAAAATTTGGTCCGAGTACTAAAGATTCTAAATTATGTACAAAATACAAATACATTGATTCAATTACATTTCTATTCATATGATAAATCAATTTATCAATGTTTGTAAAATAGCCATCTGGAACTGAATATGCATAGTCATCACCAAATAGCACCACTATATGATTATGATTTTGAACTTTCATCTAAATTCTTTTGCACTTTAAATTTGTTCTAAATGCCATTTTAGGATTCTTTGCAATATAAAAAACTGTATTAAAAAATTTGATAGAGCGTCACTGGCTGGATTGAGAGAGAGGCTGAAGTGAAAGTGGCTGGAACAAAAGACGGAGTGAGAGTGGCTTGAGCGACAATAGATACGAGAGACAAGAGCTAGAACGATAAGAGGCTTAAGACACAATTTCTGTAGGAATCACCCATTGGTCCAAGGGTCAGGGATTTTTTTTATGTTCGATAAAGTCGATAGGATATTGGTCCCTGATCACGGAATCCAAATTATTGCTAGAATAGTAAATTAATCGACGCTCTATTAAATTTAAAAAAATTCTTAAGCAAATTCTTAAGAAAATTTAAGACTTTGCCCATTAAAATGGGTAAATATGTCAAAAAATCGCTTTTTGCCTATTTCTAAGACTTTTTGAAGTCTAAATTTAAAACGGGCAGCACCTTCAAGTAGTAAAGTAGGGTCGAGGAATCGATTGTCGCAGTTATTTTCCAGTGAAAAAAATTGTCTTAGGGATGTTTTGGTAAAATACATTGGGTGCCCCTATGTTCTTGTCAAAAAAGTATTTTTGGCGGTTCACAAAATTTTTTGGTTTTGTTTCCTACGTATCAGGCTCGTTTAGATCTATGTTTGTGTAAAAAATTAGAATGCACTACCTTATAGTTTAGGAGATAGAGCATTTTTTGTGAAATTTTTAGGGTCAAAAATCGGTTTTTAGAGTATAAAAATGCCTTCATGAGGTCGCCGACCGTCGTTTTTGGCACTTTTATTCACAAATCGGGGTCGAGGAATCGATTGGCGTCGGTTTTATGCAAATCGGAGTCGATCCTGAAAAGTAAATTTTTTTACCCCCTCCCCCCTAGGCCCACAGGGGTGATGTTTCAGAATTTTTTTCTCTCAATTCCGTGATCAGGGACCAATATCCTATCGATTTTATCAGACATAAAAAAATCTCTGGCCCTTGACCCATCGACCCGGTGATCCTTACAGAGACCGTGTCTTAAGCGACAAAAGGCTGCAACTAAAATAGGCTATAGAGAAAAGAGGCTGGAGCAACAAGAGATTAGAGAGACTAGAGGCTGGAGTGACATGTGGCTGCAGCAAAAAAAGTTGATGTGATAATAGGCTTGAAAGACAAGATGTTGGAGCAACAATTGGCTGGAACGCCAAGAGGCTGAGCGAGAAGAGGCTACAGCGACAAAAGAAGCGATTGATCAGAGCACCGCGTGACAGAGCGATAGAGGGCACGAATTTTTTCCAAAACTTTTAGTTCCGACATCCTTATTTTCTTACTCTTTATTCTAAGGCGCCTAAGACGCCTCGCCCTGCTAGTAATTATTATTTACCCTTTTCTTAATATATTTCATAAATAAATTCAATTTATGATCAACATTAACTTTCCCTTGTTTTTCATTTTCTATTATTGGTTTATCTTTGCAATTCATCGTGTGATTACTTTCCATACAAAAACCAACCGGACCTTGATGATTAAAATTCCAATGCTGCTCGGTTAATAGAGTATCCTCTAAATTTTTTTCAGATTTAGCAATAAAGCATTCCATCCAGAGGAGAGAGGGAGGAAATGGATGAGTGGTGAGCATATATAAAATTTTAACCGCCTAATTGCTTATAAAATACAGTTGCGGACAAAAGTCTTTGCGCCCCCCCCCTTGATTTTAGTGTAAAATCGACATTTTCAAGGTCTCGATGAAGATAAATCCGATTAAGATGAAACTTATGTATAAATAGATCTTGAAAAGTTATAAAGGGTCTCTGAAGACGACTTTTTTCGAAAACTCAACTCGTCTTCTAAAGTTGATGAACTATGTTTTTCTACTATTTGCCTGAAAATGAAGGTTCGTCAACTTTAGAAGACGGTATCTCTTAAGGGTTGAGTTTTCGAAAAAAGTCGTCTTCAGAGACCCTTTATAACTTTTCAAGATCTATTTATACATAAGTTTCATCTTAATCGGATTTATATTCATCGAGATATAGCACCTTGAAAATGTCGATTTTACACTAAAATCAAGGGGGCGCAAAGACTTTTGTCCGATACTGTACTGTTAGAGATCAACAGTGTTAAAAAAATTTTCTTTAATGAGGAGAACCCTCTTAATTTTTTATCTCCAAAAGGTAGAAATAAACGGCAGAAACATTCGGAGTATATATAAAAATTATTACCATCATCTTCAGAAACATGCCATAGCATTGTTAAACTTTTTTTATGACGCCTCATTTTATGTTCTAGAAAATGTTCTCTACATAAAAACAAGTATTCATACCCCATCTAAAATCCATTAAAAGTTTACTAAATTTTCTTTACTAGTATTTTTCTTATGGTGTCTGTGTGTAATCATCAGCCGGGAATTATGGTGAAGGTTTGGGTCTTATTGATCTTTTAAAGGGTACCTCAGCATAGTGGTTATATCAATGATTTGATAATATTCTGGATCCATGTCGAATTTTTTTATGCGTTTTTTTTAAAGATAAGTAAGATAAATGTTCATCAATCTAGGTGACTTTTGCCAAAAAATAAAAGTTCCTAATATTTTATTTTTGACTTTCAATATTTGGTTTTACGAAAAAGCACCCTTAACAATCGAATTTTTCAAAAATTTTCACGGATTCTGAAAGAGCATGCCCGATTTTATCTACACAAAAAATCCTGAAAAAAGAATTTATATTATTCGACTTAGAGCGTTTGGAAAATTCGTTCTCGCTCATAATGGAAAAAAAGTTCGGTGACGATGGTCAAATGATCCAAGGCACTGACCTCGATTCCCACTATTAAAACTTTTTTTTACAAAAAATGGATCAAAAAACTTTTGCTCCATTTTTTGTAAAAAAAAGTTTTTTAAAATCAAAATTTTTACCCTAGTGGGAATCAAACCTGTGAGCCCAACGTTGCTTAACACTCGAAGAGCCGACTGTTAAATTTGCCTATTACATTAATTTGCCTATTATTATGAGATATGTTGATTACGAATATGCAAAAATAGGTTTTGCCACAAAATTTCGAGCTAGAGGCCTTTGAACTTAATATCATATTAAAAGTTGGAAGTCGTTAGTAAAATGGGAATATCTCAGAATTTCTGAGATATTCCCATTTTACTAACGTCGTTAGAAACCTAAGTCAGAAACCCTAAATGTCTTAAATATGGTTTTAGTGTCATTTGATATAAAGTTTTTAAAGGCTTTATCGGATTAGCCCAAAAATGATCAGAAATTGTTGCATATTCGTAATCAACATAGCTTTATATAATGCAACTTTATATAATCTTTATATATTGGCAGTCCTCTGAGCAGTGTTTTAAGACCATCCTCCATTTTAGGCCCAAAAATTCATATAGCGCGCTATTTATGAGCGGTATAGCACTATATATATGTTTAGTTTTAGCGCGATATAATATTTTAGCGCACATAAGTTTATATATAGCATGCAATTAATTGTTGCGAGCTACAATCTTATAAGTGCTCTATACCGCGCATAACTTTATCATAATGTCCACAAATGTGAAAGTTTACTTTCAATAAACACAATTTCGCCTTGCATATCAAAGTAGTCCCAAAAGCAAAAAAGGTCAAGGTAGTCCAAAGATGTCAAGGTAGTCCCAAGGAATGTCAAGGTAGTCCAAAGGAAAAATGACAAGGTAGTCCCAAAGGAAAAGTGACAAGGTAGTCCCATAGGAAATGTGTCAAGGTAGTCCCAAAGGAAAAGTGTCAAGGTAGTCCCAAAGGAAAAGTGTCAAGGTAGTCCCATAGTAAAAGTGTCAAGGTAATCTCATAGGAAAAGTGTCAAGGTAGTCCCATAGAAAATGTGTCAAGGTAGTCCTGGGATTACCTTTGTCACTCCTATGGGACAACCTTGACACTTTTCCTTTGGGACTACCTTGACATATTTCCTATGGGACTACCTTGACATAGTTGGACTACCTTGACACTTTTTGCTTTTGGGACTAAATATCGCTATGAAGTAGGGTACTTCGACCATGTGGTTAATATTGGCATCTGGATGTAAAAACCTCGTATATCGACCAATTTAAAAGATTTTCCGATGAAATCATTTTTTTTTTTGCTGCATTCTCGTGAAACAGACTATATTACCATTCGAAGTAAATTTGCATGTTCTTTACTATGACCAAATGGGTCGATTTGCCAACCAACTTTTGGGCGGCCACATTTTCCAAAAGTTTGATTCAAAAAAGTTAATGAGAGTGAATACATGTCAATAAGTTCTATATAATGGGTTGTTGCTTCATCTGCCATTACCCAGCCTCCGCCAATAAGTTCAAGTCTACCTAGAGTTGAATAATAGCATAGGGGATTCGCTAACATATATGAATATGTTTCATTAAATTTTATTTCTGTAACTTTTTTGTTTTATTTTTGTAACTTTTTTTAAATGCAGGAAAATAAAAAATTAAGTGAAAATTATATATTAAAAAAATTTTTAAAAAGTTACAAAAATAAAATGCTAAAAAAAGTTACAAAAATAAATCAAAAAAGTTACAAAAATAAAACAAAAAAGTTACTGAAATAAATCACATGGAATATGTTTTTGTTTTTGAATCAACGGTGAAATGATGGGAGGATGAAGGAACTGAATATCAATTTAACAATATAACTTTTTACCGGATAGTACCAAATTTTTTATAGTTGTATATCCATACTCCCCATATTCATCCATCCATCTTTTTAAGTGGCCAACTTCCGTAAATGAAAATTTTCGAGTCGTATTCTTATTAAGCTCGTACACTATTGTATTTATAATATCTCTTACTCCAGATTTAGTAGGACTTGTATCCCAGGGACCTAAAAAGTGTTTCAATGAATTGTAACCATTGAAAAATTCATTATCTTTTGACAGAAAAAAGATTTGTTCATGTGGTTTTTGAAAAATACTCAGACAATGTGTGATTATTAGGTATATTTAAAATTTTTTGAAAAAAATCAATTTTTTCATTTAAAGGGGGGGGGGTATTTTTCTCTGGCGATGGTAGGTCGAAAAAATTTTTTTCTCTAAATTGGCTGATTTTTGGTACTCGGGGGTTTTC
Source organism: Acrobeloides nanus (assembly GCA_900406225.1). Taxonomy (NCBI): domain Eukaryota; kingdom Metazoa; phylum Nematoda; class Chromadorea; order Rhabditida; family Cephalobidae; genus Acrobeloides; species Acrobeloides nanus. The sequence continues at coordinate 12,317 of OZJO01015668.1, read as the reverse complement.
GGGCACGAGAAATCGATTGCGCGCATCGAAAAATTCTGAAAAAA
>OZJO01015668.1:0-12255 GCA_900406225.1 Acrobeloides nanus | reverse complement strand
TTTTCTCTAAATTGGCTGATTTTTGGTACTCGGGGGTTTTCGGGCACGAGAAATCGATTGCGCGCATCGAAAAATTCTGAAAAAAATTTTTCGGGGGTCAAAAAATTGAAAAAAATGCGTCAAAATTAGGGGTTATAAGTTTTAACCCCAACAAAATCATTTTTAGGGTGATTTTGTGCGAGGAATCGATTGCGCGCATCGAAAAATTCTGAAAAAAATTTTTCGGGGGTCAAAAAATTGAAAAAAATACGTCAAAATTAGGGGTTGTAAGTTTTAACCCCAACAAAATTATTTTTGGGGGTTTTTGACCCCCGAAAAATTTTTTCAGAATTTGTCGATGCTATTCGTAAAATATTCGTAAAATTTTAAATCGATTCCTCGCACAAAATTACTCCTAAAAATGATTTTGTTGGGGTTAAAACTTATAACCCCTAATTTTGACGGATTTTTTTCAATTTTTTGACCCCCGAAAAATTTTTTCAGAATTTTTCGATGCGCGCAATCGATTTCTCGTGCCCGAAAACCCCCGAGTACCAAAAATCAGCCAATTTAGAGAAAAAAATTTTTTCGACCTACCATCGCCAGAGAAAATACCCCCCCCCCTTTAAGAATTCCCATTTTTGACCCTTGTATGAGCTTTTTTAGCTCGTTTTTTAATTTTTTTATGTTGTGTATTTTAACAATTTGTTTGCATTAAAAATATAATTTCGGTACTAAAATAAGCATAAATTTTTAAAACTTTACGAATAGTTTGCACTTTATTCATGAATGAATCAATTTTTTTCAAACATTTTTGAGTTTCCTGTCGAGGACAATCGGATCTACCAATTTAGCAATTTATACGCATCGTATTGCCGGTGTTAACCAGGTGACCCCAAATAATGTTATTTGAGGTTATTAAGACACGGTCTCTGTAAAAATCATCCATTGGTACAATCGTTGCGGGCCAAGGGTCAGGGATTTTTTTGTGTCCAATAAAATTGATAGGATATTGGCCCCTGATCACGGAATCGAGAGAAAAAATTCTGAAACATTACCCCTGTGGACCTGGGGGTAGGGGAGGGGTGTCAAAAATCGACTTTTCAGGATCGACTCCGATTTGGATAAAACCGACACCAATCGATTCCCCGACCCCGATTTGAACACAAAAGTGATTGTACCGGGTGTGTTAAAATCTTACAAAAGTCTTTTTTACAAATGATTTTTTGACATTTACTCTTCGACAAATGATTTTTCTACAAATGATTTTTCGACAAATGTTTTTTAGCAAATGTTTTTTTTGACAAATGATTTTTTTAAAAATGATTTTTCGACAAATCGACTTTTCGAAAATTGATTTTTCGACAAATGATTTTTTGAAGAATGATTTTTCGACAAATGATTTTTTGAAGAATGATTTTTTGACAAATGATTTTTCGACAATGATTTTTTGACAAATGATTTTTTGACAAATCGATTTTTTGAAATTTTCAACAATTTATATGATTCAATAAAAGCATGGTTTTCTCGATAATGGGCTTATGAACTTTACAGAAAATAAATTTATCAAAAAATCATTTCAAAAAGTCGATTTGTCGAAAAATAATTTGTCAAAAAATCATTTGTCGAAAAATCATTGTCGAAAAATCATTTGTCAAAAAATCAATTGTCGAAAAGTCGACTTGTCAAAAAATCATTTGTCAAAAAATCATTTTTCAAAAAGTCATTTGTCAAAAAATCATTTTTCAAAAAATCATTTGTCGACAAGTCATTTGCCGAAAAGTCGATTTGTCGAAAAATCACTTGTCGAAAAATCATTTGTCGAAGAGTAAATGTCAAAAAATCATTTGTAAAAAAGACTTTTGTAAAATTTTAACACACCCATTGTACCAATGAATGATTTTTACAGAGACTGTGTCAGAAGAAAAGGATTAAACTTACCATTAAAATAAAGTTCATCATTAGTACCAATCCATCCTAAGTCAACATGTGTATGAGGTATAATATGTATGTTGATTTTATTATGATCCCATTTTGGACAATTCTAAATAGTAACTAGTACCGGGAGCCAAGCGCTCCGTGCTCTAAAGGAAGAAGAAGAGATGAGTATGAAGACTCCCGAGCGCTTCTCCCTTCGAGCGTTTTTAGTGATATAAGGGGGATTTTACGTATACGTATAATTTACGTGCACCTAAAAACTATTTTTTCCTGTGGTCAAAATTCAAAAATTCCTTCAGATTCGTGTTCTCCATATCCGAAACCCCTGAATACAAAAAATCAGTTGATTTGGAATATCTATATAAAGATTTTAAAAAGGGGATATTTACGTATAGGTAAAATCGATACACCACATTAAAAGATTGCACTAGTTGTGAGGAACGTTTATGCAGAAAATCAGGGTTGGCGGGAAATTCAAAATCGCAACTAAAATAAAACAAAAAATGCTCCATTTTTCATGAATTTTCCGAATATATATAAATTATAGCAAATTTCGCTATCCTAAATTTCGAGTAGGGCCGGATGACCGAACTTTAAACGTTCACCAAACTTTAAAGGGAGCCTCAAATTTTCTGATTTTTGCATAACATTCCTCACAACTAGTGCAATCTTTTTATGCAAAAACTAAAAATACCTTTTTTTCATTTCGGGACTTATGATGGGCTGAAGCTACTTTGGGGGGTCAGTTTTTGGGGTATTTTTTTGTATTTGCCTATGTATAAAATTATGTGAATGTCTGGAGCCAAGGTGGTCTTGGCATAAAATGAAGCCCCAATCTTCAGCTACAAAATGAAAAAGACCGTTTTTTGTGACATGCCCTTCGTCTCAAAGCTCGATTCTATCGCGGAACTTGTTTTAAATATGTTTCCTCCATCAAAAATGCTATCGAATAACGTTACTTTCGAATTGGCTGTGACCGGACACTTGGGAATTCCCCTGTGAGGGGGGGGGGGTATTTAAGAAGAAATACGGTACAAACCTAAGCCATTCCATTAAAAAAAAATCGCGGACAGATCAGAAATAGCGTTCTGTAGGATTGTAGAACTCATTTTTCTGAGCAACTTTAATTAAGGCGGTTTAAAAACTTATCGTTCATTTTTGAGTTATTAGCCTAACATCATCTAATATAATATGTAAAAGGATGTATAACAAGGAATTTTATTATCACATGTATTTACAACAAAAAACTACAGTCAAACTTGGCTATAAGGCACCCCAAACGAATTTAAAGCGTTTTTTCAATTTTTTGCAGAACAGACCATTTTAGGGGTAATTTTACATGACAAATCGATTGCGCGCATTTTCGAAACGTAAAAATGCTTCGCTGACATCGAAAAGTAAATTCCATTCGCGGTAGATCTGCTATAAAGGTTATTTCTCGAGGGGATATGTTAATTTGAAGCCTAAGAGAACGAGACAAAACTTTTTCCAAATCTTTGTAAGAAGTGCCTTATAGGTGTAATTTTACGCGGATAATCAAATTTTCGTAATTTTTGCGCCGTAAAAATGCTTTCTCCACATCTAAAAATCGATTTTTCACATTTTCTCTTTCAGACAATGTTATATTTTTCTAGCTAAAAATGTGAAAAATCGATTTTTCATGGTAGAGAAAGCTTTTTTATCCTCAGAAAGGCGAAAAATCGATTTCTCGCATAAAATTACCCTATAATGGCACTTCTTCCGCTCGAATGCGATAGTTTCCATCAAAAACCTCTATATAAGGTACACTTCTTTATAAGGCACCCCCTCCCGGGTGTGCCTTATAACCAGGTTCGATAGTAAGCATAACAACACAAATTTTTAATAAACATATTTATTCGATCGATTTTCCCATGTCCGCAAGCTGCTCTTGGACGGCCCAACGTTGAAGCGAAATCTGTAATCTTTCAAGTCGCTTCTTCGCGAAATCGGCTGAACATCAACTTTAATGTTCGATGAAGTTCGTTCAATGCCTTCTTCAGAAATGGCTCCGAGAATTCTATGGTGCCACACAAATTTTCCGACATGTTATGCCAACACTTGGACCTTGACTGAATTCCCAAAGCCTCCCAATTTCTATAGGCTTTTGACCAATTTTGCAGTAGCACAACAATCTTCATAAGAATGAGAATCTGGACAACATAAGCTACGAAGATGTTCGTTCGTCAAATGTAAATCTATGTTGGAAGCTAGACTCAACCACTTATTGAACACAGACAGGGCAAATACTATGTCTGCATATTCATCATCTTCACATAATCCAATAAACCTTTTCCACGACCGAATAAAATAAAGGTAGAAAATTGTGAAAAATGAGTTCTACAATCCTACAGAATGATCTGTCCGCATTTTTATTTTGGCTTCAGGCAAGATTTATCGAATAACAAAAGTACTATAAAGGCAAAACTTTGAGCAATTTTTTCCATCTAGATGCACCTGGGAGGAAAAATCTCTTTTATTTTAATAATAAAATCGACTATGGAGAATCTTTTAAAAAAGGTTTCGTTTCAATCGGGAATTATCAGTTGTATGACGTTCCTTGTCAGTAGGGCTGTCGGTATCAGTATTTCTTAGCCCTCCGACGACTGAGCATATTTTTTAATGCTTAAAAAGTTCATAACTTTTTTATTTCGAAGTCTATTTGATGCGGTTTTTTTATTGATGGACACATCCAATAAGGCTTATTTTCCACTAGTTTTTATAAAAAAAATATTTTCAGGAAAAAATTTTTTTCCGCGTTTTTACTAAAACCTTCATAGCTTTTTTTATTTTGATAAATCAGCCAGTATAACATAGCATGGAAAATAGTAGAGACTCTAATCTACAACATACAAAAAACCGCATATCAAAAAAATTTAACCCTAATTTTTTTATGAATTTTTAAATATTTTATCTAAAAATGATCTAAAATGTAGTAAAAATATAAACATATTAAAAATAGGACCGTTGGTGCAATTGGATGCGCGTTGGTTTTTGATTGCGATTGTGCCGGGTTCGACTCCGACCAGCAGCGAATTATTTTTGTCCAATAATTTAAAAAATATTTAAAAATTCATAAAAAAATTAGGGTTAAATTTTTTTGATATGCGGTTTTTTGTATGTTGTAGATTAGAGTCTCTACTATTTTCCATGCTATGTTATACTGGCTGATTCATCAAAATAAAAAAAGTTATGAAGGTTTTAGTAAAACCACGGAAAAAAATTTTTTCCTGAAAATATTTTTTTATAAAAACTAGTGGAAAATAAGCCTTATTGGATGTGTCCATCAATAAAAAACCGCATCAAAAAAGACTTCGAAATAAAAAAGTTATGAACTTTTTAAGTATTAAAAAATGTGCTAAGTCATCGGAGGATTAATCAGTATCGGTATCATACATGCACAATGGGTCTTTTAGGGTCTTCGAACGAAGACCCGGGGTAGTGCATAGCGCAAGGGGTTGAGGGGGGGGGGTCGTGCATGATGCGCGGCCATGAACGCCACATTTAGCGAAGCGCGACCTTTTTTTTAGGGGCCGTGCAGTGACGGAGCTGGGGTCGTGCAATCGGATCGGATTTTTGAAGACTCACTTGTACACGTGTGATCGGTATCGTAAAAACGGTTTCGATATCCAAAAATCGGAATCCCGAAATACAGAAAATCGGTATTTTTTTCGTCATAGGGATTTTTTAATATTTTTCTTTGTAATAGTTGAAATTTTTCACAAAAAAATTTTTAAACCACAGATAATTCGGACATTTTCTCTAAAAATTTCCAAAATTGAAAAGTAGGACATAGAGAAAAAATTTGGTCATTTTGATGAAAAATCTTAAAGGGAGGGGGTCCAACTTACGGCCGGGTAGAAAATTTTTTTAACAAGTGACCCTTTAGGGGTAATTTTATGCGAGGAATCAATTGCGCACATCGAAAAATTCCGAAAAAATTTTCCGGGGTGTTGGGGATAAAACTTATAACCCCTAATTTTGACTCAATTTTTTCCATTTTTTGACCCCCCGAAAATTTTTTCAGAATTTTTCGATGCGCGCAATCGATTCCTCGCATAAATTACCCCTAAAGGGTCACTTGTTAAAAAATTTAAAAAATTGTTCTACCCGGCCGTAAGTTGGACCCCCCTTTAACACTCGCAGGACTGCCTTGGAGAGGCGTATATTCTAGTGTATTTTTTTATGCTCTATCAGATGCGCACAATGAAAAAAATTTTAAATCTGTTTTATATAGTCAAAAATGCGAATTACTGAACCTCTATGTCATTTTTCAAAATAAAACCTGGTTAGGCTCATAACGCCTCGTAGGAATTGAATTGAGAGCTCGTTGACCACCCACATGAAAGCTGAGAACCTGCCCTACAACTTTTATACAGACACTTATAGCAAGTTTTCGCTTCAATAAAAAGTTATACTTTAATCTTTGAGGCATATCCTGATTTGTTGACCAGGTTTTGGACAAAGATCTACTTTTTTGACCTTGATACAGGGATTTCTGTCAAGGACAGTTATTGAAAAAGTTGCAGCCCAGAATCTGAGGAACATTTTGGTATATTGGGTTTAGCTATTTGGTGGCGATTATGATTGAGTTATGGCCATTTTATTCATGGAATATGGTCATTATTTGTGTTCTCAACATGGTATATACAATTATGGCATTTTGGCTAAAGTGCAGTTTGCTTGAATTTTTTCCAGTTATGATAAAAAACTAAAATAGTCCGAAAGTCGACTTCCGCCAAACATGAATCCTCGATTTCAAGTTAATGCCCTAAAATGGACCAAAATTGGTCATTTTTGCATAAATTTTTTCTAAGCAATAAAGTGAAAAATCAAATTATCATTGATTTTTTAAAGACGCTTTAACATGCGAGGAATCTTTCTATTCAAATTTATTAGCGATAGATTTCCCTATAAAAAGTTAGCCGCCTTCAAAGGTAAAATACCTTATAATAACACATAAAGAACAACATCTTGAAAATATCACATATCTCCAGAGAGATTCATCCCACAATTTTGTTTCACGCTATAATACTCCTCTATATTAGATCTCTCAAATAACACCATTTTGGAAAAAATTCAAGCAAACTGCACTTTAGCCAAAATGCCATAATTGTATATACCATGTTGAGAACACAAATAATGACCATATTCCATGAATAAAATGGCCATAACTCAATCATAATCGCCACCAAATAGCTAAACCCAATATACCAAAATGTTCCTCAGATTCTGGGCTGCAACTTTTTCAATAACTGTCCTTGACAGAAATCCCTGTATCAAGGTCAAAAAAGTAGATCTTTGTCCAAAACCTGGTCAACAAATCAGGATATGCCTCAAAGATTAAAGTATAACTTTTTATTGAAGCGAAAACTTGCTATAAGTGTCTGTATAAAAGTTGTAGGGCAGGTTCTCAGCTTTCATGTGGGTGGTCAACGAGCTCTCAATTCAATTCCTACGAGGCGTTATGAGCCTAACCAGGTTTTATTTTGAAAAATGACATAGAGGTTCAGTAATTCGCATTTTTGACTATATAAAACAGATTTAAAATTTTTTTCATTGTGCGCATCTGATAGAGCATAAAAAAATACACTAGAATATACGCCTCTCCAAGGCAGTCCTGCGAGTGTTAATGCGGGACCATTAGGATATTTGAAATTTTTTCAAAAATTTCTGAAAAATACCAAAAATAGGTATCGGCTTCGATATCCCGAAATTGCTAAAAATGGCATTTTCGGTACTGACTATCAAATCGTCAGTATATACCAATTGTGGTATCCCGACAGGCTTATTTGTCAGTGTTGATTCTGTACCAAAAATATGGTAGATTTTGAAACTGTTCTGTACAGTACAGTTTTAATCAAACTGTGCTTTTGAAAATGTATAAAGTAGGGTGCAAAGGTCTTGGAATGCCTGAAAATTGACTTAAAAAATATCATTATATGAGATTACAAATTATGGTAGAATTATCAAAATTTTATTTGTTAAATGATATTTTGATATTTTAATATCAATTTTCAGGCATAGAAATTTTTTTTAAAGGAAAATAAAAATAGGAAAAGAAAATTTATTTTAATTCTCAAGAATCACTCTCGGGAATCGAACCCGCAGGCCCAACATTGCTTAACTTGCCAGATTGGACGGGATCACTCCTTACCAAATTTTAAGAAAGTTCTTTGTATTTCGGATTTAAATGGGCTTTATAAGTATTTGTTAACACTTCGTTGTCCGGCTGTACTAAATGTCCGAATCAATGCAGAATTTCATGCAGATTATGAATTTCAAAAAATATTGTAAAAAATTTCACTTAAGGGGGTCTGGGGGACCATCTTTTTGTGTGCCTCCTAAAAATTTTAACAATTTTTGTACTGGCCATAGCTCCTCGTGGGATTTGTTTGAAGACTTCATCGACCTTCTCATGCAGAATTTCAATCAGTTAAAAAAATATAAAATTGATTTACATCCCAAGTACATTGATCTCCATAAATTAAAATGGGTAAATAAATAAATGTATAAGGAAATAAATAAAACAATAACAATTTCATAAAGAATAATGCGGTATATGAGATCTAAATTAGTTATATTTAAAAATATAAATATACATAACCAAGAGAGAGGGGGTTTGGTATATTTTAAAAATAACTACTCATTTAAATTTTGGAAAAAATTATAACAAAAAGTTTCTTAAACTATTTTAAACCAGTTATAAATAGATTTCTTTAGATAAAAATTTTTTAGCAACTTGTTTTCTAACAAAAGATTTTATTTTTCGTTTTTTTACTTTGATCAATAGTCAAAATTCAATATCTGAAAACTTGTTATTTGAAAAGTTTTACATTACTTAGAGTCGATAAATCTTTCCCTCAATTTTTCATAAGTTATGACGGATTTTCCTCATAATGACGTCGGTAAGAATAATGTTGTCTGTCAGCTAAAGACACACACATCATACACATGTGTTTCAAAACTTGAAAAAAAGGAAAAAGTCTGAAGCCGCGATAGGGAAAAAGTGTTCAAAATTTTCCGCCAAAATAGAGGCTTTTTACGAACTTGAAAAAATCATAAAAATTCGAAATTAAAGTTGTATCAAATTTCCTCCCATTAAAATTAATAAGAGACTTTGATCTAGAAATAAAACCAGATTTAAAGTGATTCGATTGCTTTTTCGGAGCCTTTGACCTTTCTTTCATCATACCCATAGGCTAAAAAAATTCATGAAAATTCGAACACGAACTTATAGTCAATTCCCTTCCATTAAAGTGAGGAGGCAAGTTGCTTCAATCAAATACATCCGGGTTTACAGCGATCGGCTTTTAGGGTCTAGAACCTTTGTCATTTTTTATCCAGGGTACTATAGGAGTTGTGAACAAAATTTTCGATAAAAATTTTTTTTATTGAGCATATCCTGTCTATAAGAAAGCTCGAAAAAAAGAGATCTAAGAACAAAAAAATCTTATAAATGCAGTCTTTTGTAGCTTTCTAGGCCTATTGCTCCATTTTATGGTCATATATTTAAATCTTTTTTAAATGGACTGAGCATTGAATCACATTTTCTGTAAACCCCACCCAAATCCTCCCCACCTCCCAATTTGGGGGAGGAGAGAGTTCGCGCGCAGCGCGCAAGCAAAATTCGATCACGCGCACGAAGCGCGCAAGCAAAATTCGATCACGCGCACGAAGCGCGCTTGATCTCCCTTATGTTTTTGCCCAAATTTTTTGAAAATAAAAAAAAATCCTAATAGTCCCCCATTACGATTTTTCAACAAAATTGTCCAAATTGCCTCATTTTTCAACAAAAAGCCCAAATTTACTATTTTTCACCAAAATTATTTATTTTCTGACTAATCTCAGCTTAAAAACAAGCATTTCTCAAAAAAAAAGTTTCACCTGAGGCGCTGGTTATTTATTTTAACTAATGGTTTTCACCAAAATTGCCAACAATTTTCAATTTATCACAAAGAATCATAATTTTCTGAGCCTTTTTTCAGCTTAAAAGCGAACAATTTGTAAGAAAAACTTTTTGCCAAACATTACCCTTGATTTCTCCACAAGTATAAAGGTACGGGACCTAATTTTTACGTTTTGTTAGTCACTCACTAGGTACTTAAAAATAATATAGACCTCAAGTTTGTGGCGACACTTTTTGGCGTACTCCCATCCCCTGTGCGAATTTTCGAGATATCGCCTCTTAAAGGACCACTGAACTTTTGAACGGACCTCGAAAATTTATTTTTAAAAGAAAGAGGAATTTTTGCTGATCATTTTTTGTTTTTACGGTACCCCTTGAAAGTTTAACCCTTTCGAGATAATTGCGTTTGAAATTTCCTTCAAAGTTTTCAAATGTAAATTTGTATTGAAACGAAAGGGATTGACCCCGATCGAGATTAGAAAGTTCAAAATTTTATTTGAAAAAATTGCCTATTAAATGGAAGGCAACTGCCTTAGCCACTACGCTAGAGTCTGTTTTCAGCCATAATTCTAAAAAAGTTTCCCGACTCCTGTAAAGAGCGATCCCATCCGATCTAGCAAGTTAAGCAACCCGCAGGTTCGATCCCGCTAGGAGCCAATTCCTTTTTGCAGTGTCCAAAAACGGATAAAAATTTTTTCCTAGACATAATTTTATGCGAGAAATCGATTGCGCGCATTCTCGAAGCGTAAAAACGCTTCCCTGATCCTGATTCAGGGTCTGGGTGGGTATATTGAAGCGAAAATGAACTAAAATTCGAATTTTCACCGGAAAACCAGCATATTTTCATGCCATTGAAGTGTTCAGCGCTTAGAAAACCCCTAGAAAAGTGTCCTGGTTTGTGAAAATTGGCTTATCCCATGTCGAGATCGAAAAATCGCTTTTTAGGCATCTCTGCGTGGTCGTTTTTCGAACAGAGAGTGATCAAAATTGAAAAATGACGTCAAAATCGTGTTTCATGATGAAAAATACCCCTAGAAAGTATGAAAAATAAAATGCAGATACGGACTTCAATGGCATGAAAAATGTTGGTTTTCCAGTGAAAATTCGAATTTTAGTTCATTTTCGCTTTAATATACCCACCTCGTCCCTGAATCAGGGTTAGGGAAGCGTTTTTACGCTTCGGGAATGCGCGCAATCGATTTCTCGCATAAAATTACGTCTAGGCAAAAATTTTTATCCGTTTTTGGACATTGCAAAAAGGAATTGGCTCCTAGTGGGATCGAAAATGCGGGTCTAAGTTGCTTAACTTGCCAGATCGGATAGGATCGCTCTTTACAGGGGTCGGGAAACTTTTTTAGGATTGTGGCTGGAAACAGACTCACATGTGTTTCAAAACTATAAAAAAGGGAAAAAAGTCTGTGCCACCAACAAAATCTCTTTAAAAATGCTCAAATATGCTAGTAAACGTCATAGGAACACTAGAAAAATATTAAAATCACTTTTTCGAAAATAGCCAAAAATCGCGATTTTTGTGTGCCACCCCTTTTCAACTTCAAAAGCTATCTACTTTTTGTGGGATAAATATTTTTTCATAATTTTTTTTGTAATAGCTTGTACTAGTGTTGAATTTCATCGTTTGGGTTTTTTTTTATGAAAAAAATTTTTTTTCATTTTTTTACATCCCCCCGAAACATTGAAAAACCCTCATTTTTGACACACATCGCCTAAAAATTCGAAGTTCATTTTTTTCAAGAAAAAAAACCCAAACGGTAAACTAGAATATATATCCGATTTTATGCAAAAAGAATTAGTTGAATTGCTTCTAAAACCTAGGACTAGATAGCTTTCAAAGATTGCCCTCGGTCGAGATAAAAGTAACTTGTTGATAAATTTGAATTCCCGCCAAAACATTCATTTTCAATTTTGGCGGGAATTCAAATTCTAAACCAATTATAACAAATAGCCAACTTCAAACGTGATTATTTCGACAACGATAACGATTCAAAATTTACTGTAAAATCAAAAAATGCTCCATTTTTCATGAATTTTTCGAATATATTTAAATTATGGCAAATTTCGCTAATCTAAAGAATTTTCAATTTTTGACCTCCTTCAGTTTATCCACCCTGTAAAAGCAAATAGAGTGCATATTATGGCCTTAAAAAAAGTTTTTATTAAAAATTACTATCACCATATTGTTCAGCACTAAAAAAATACCCCAAAGCACAAAAATTCGGTAAAAAAGTTTTTTCGGCACAGACTTTTTTCCCATTGAAACACATGTGAGACTCTATCATCCCAGACAATTTAATATGAGCTTAAAATCAATATCACTTAAAGGTAGACTTCACGCACGACAAAGTTTGTGGCGGGTTTTTCGTTTCAATAATTAGACTTAATTCAAATAAATC
>OZJO01015667.1:0-13666 GCA_900406225.1 Acrobeloides nanus | reverse complement strand
AATGAGACGAACAAAATGACACCAAAATTATCCAATTTGAAAATTGTTTTGGGTTATTGAAACGAAAATTCTGATTCAGGGTTTTCGTTTTAATAACCCAAAACAATTTTCGAATTGGATAATTTTGGCGTCATTTTGTTCGTTTCATTTAGCTATAAACAATTGCTACAATGTTCATTTTATGAAAATTTAAAAAATTGATGTAAAAATCGATTTTTCCGCAAAAAATTCAAAACAGTTTGTGTATTACAACGGAGAGCTTGTAACAAATTGAAAACTTCAAACGCAATTATCTCGAAAACTACAACGATTCAGAACATGTCGTAAAAACAAAAAATGCTCTATTTTTCATAAACTTTCCGAATATCAACAAAAATGGCAACTTTTTTTTCCACTGGACTGGTCCAAAAAATTTTTGACAATAAATTTCAAGATCGATTAAAAATCCAAGTAGCTAAAAAATTTGCTTTACTATTTTTTCGAATAAGATTTTTTCCTTTATATTTTTCACCATTTTCCCAATTCTTTTTCACTCAAGGCAAAAAATAAATCATGTTTCATATAGCAAAAAGTCACTGTATCTCAGTATTTCGAAACATCTTACAAAAAACAATAGAAATTCCTTCCTCTTCTTCTGTACCATGGAGTGCTTGGTCTGGAAGTGAGTGAAGGTCAAGCCATTTTCGCATAAAAAAACTTTTGGCGGGAAATCACGGCGGGGGACAATCTCATTATTGAAAAGTCAACCCTACAGTGGCGACAATGTATCATTAAAAAAAGAAGCTGTCCTTCTGTGAAGACGAATTTCACACGACGAAAAAGAAATTGAGACATTGTATTTGGCGCCAAATTTTTCTTTTTCTCAAAGGGCATAAATTCTTTGAAGGTCATAATTTTTCAAGGAAAATTGTTGAGAAAAATTAAAGGGATTTACTCAAGTTGGAGGGACCCAAATATGTGAAATAATTATATATATATTTTTTAACAATTATCCAAAATGAGTGTGAACAATCCTGCTATATTCAAAGACCAGTCCACTCGGAAAAACAACACTTTATATATTCGGAAAGTTCATGAAAAATGGAGCATTTTTTGTTTTTACGGCAATCTCTGAATCGTTATAGTTGCTGAGATAATCGCGTTTGAAGTTGGCGATTTTGGAAATCTGTGTATTACAACGAAATCATGAACGCAGTGAAAACTCGGCATACACAATAATATGACGAACAAGAAGATGACACAAAAGCGGGACGATGAAGGAAATTACAAGCACAATTGTCATCCCGTTCATGTGTTATTTGAACGATCATTCCATCTCATTCTTGTCTATGCCGAGAATTCGTCCCTGAATCAATAAAAGTTGTGTATTGACGCGAAAATTCAAAATCTTTTAGCAGCTTTCGTAAGTCGATGAAAACCGACAATTTTTTAAAATTTTCGCGTCAATGCACAACCTTGATTGATTCAGGGACGAATTTTCACTTGTTCATGTTTTCGTTGTAATATACAGATTTCAAAAATCGCCAACTTCAAACGCAATTATCTCGAAAAGTACAACGATTTAGAGGTTGTCGAAAAAAACAAAAAATGCTCTATTTTTCATGAACTTTCTGAATATATCATTTTTTCATAGTGTTTTTTCAAGTGGACTGGTCCTTTAAACTTGTATTGTCTGTGAATCTGTGATTACGATTTCGAGAAAGTTGGATTTAAACCCGGAGCGTTAGAAAAAAATTGTAGGGGGACGATGAGAGAAGTCTACTGACACCAAAATCATGGATGTAGCCTTCAAAACATTTTTTCACTTAAATCGTTTCGTTTCAACAACCCAAAACTATTTTCAAAGTTCAAACGAGTTTGAGCATTGAAACGAAGGGATTGAATTTAAAAAATTTCAGTTTTTGCTTATAAAGTTTAAAAATTTAAAGGTTGAATTAAAAAAGAAAAGCGACACTTTTCATAGTCGGGAAGACGAATAAAATGACACAAAAATTATCGAATTTGAAAATAGTTTTGGGTTATTGAAACGAAAATTCTGATTCAGGGTTTTCGTTTCAATAACCCAAAACAATTTTCGAATTGGATAATTTTGGCGTCATTTTATTCGCCTTACTGAGCTATGAAAAGTGCCGCTTTCTTTTTTAATTAAACTTTTAAATTTTTCAACTTTATAAGCAAAAACTGAAATTCAATCTCTTCGTTTCAATGTTCAAACTCGTTTGAACTTTTTTTTGTTTTGCTCACATCTCTTTACCATTAGATTTTCAAGGAGTAGTCCAAAAGAAAAAAATGCTCAGCATTTTATGCTCTTTCACATGGAATCAACTTAAAAATAATATATTCGAAAAGATCATGAAAAATGGAGCAGTTTTCGTTTTTAGGACAACATCTGAATTGGTGTAGTTTTTGAGATAATTGCGTTTGAAATTTGAATTCATGTTTTCGTTGTAATACACAAACTTTTTTGAATTTTTGTTGAATTTTTCGATTTTTCAAGAATTTTTAAAATTTTGACGAATTTTTCCATTTTGATGAATTTTCAATTTTTAACAAATTTTTCGATTTTTGAGAAACTTTTAAAGGGGGGGGGGTAAACAAGAAATCAGTGTATTGAAGCGAAAATCCGAAAATATTTTATTTTCGCTTCAATACACCCACCCCCATTCCCTAAATCAGGGTCAAGGAAGCATTTTCACGCTTCGGGAATGCGCGCAATCGATTTCTCGCATAAAATTACCCCTAGAAAAGTCATTTTTGCAAAAATTTTCGGAAATGCTGCTGCAAAATTTGCCCGCTCCCCGTTTAAATTTTTCTTATTTTTTCAATTTTTGGCGAATTTTTCAACATTGATGAATTTTCAATTTTTGACGAAATTTTCAATTTCTAACGAATTGCGCCACCCTGTTAGAAAGCTCTCCAATTATTTCAATTACATTCAAATATTCCTCAACACTAACAAGAAATCCTTAATTCGGTCATCAGATATTTGTACAAAATCACCGCATTCTTTTTTATGCATGCACGTTGTTGTCTATATTTTCTAATTATTTTTATAGAAGCTATCTCCAAATTTGTCTCATAGAAAGTTTTAATAGTATTTTCTTCGCTGTGAGATTGCTTACTTGATTCGCGCATAAATGAATTTCAAACGTTATAGAAGAGAGTAGATCATCAACTGTCCTTCAGAGTTTTCCAACTGGGAAATTATGCTACCTCATGACAAAAAGCCAAACGACGACAAGCATTTGAAGACAGGAAAGGACAAAGAGAAGCCAGTTAAGAAAGATAATAAAGAATCTGGAGAAGAGGAGAAAGAGCGAAAGGTATATAGTCTGTTTCAGCTAGAGAGAAAATGCTGCCCACATAGCTTAGTGGATAAGTAAGGCGACCGTCCGATCTGGCAAGTTAAGCAACATTGGGCCCGCAGGGTCAAAACTTTTGATTTCCAAAAAAAATTTTGCGCGCAATCGATTCCCCGACTAGAAAAACGTTAATAAGGTTGAAAATTTCGTCAAAAATCGACTTCTATAGCCAAATATCGACATTTTAAAATTAATTTGCAACATTGAAAAACTCCCACTGTTTAAAAAAGTCTGTATATTGACACGAAAACATGAGTTACGCTCAAAAAGACTAATTGTATCGTGTTCAGCATACATTCTTGCCTAATACTGAAAAAAAATTTTATCGAAAACGAGCGAAAAATACCAAAATTAGATGTATTTTTTGGGATCAACAATACTTATGCATATGTAGCTGTGCCATAAAAATTATTTTGTAGAGGAGGACTTCGTTGACAGACTCGCCACTCACGTCAAGTTCTGCTTCCACGACTAGCACATTGGATTCTTCGGATGAGCAGCAGAAAAGCTCTTCATCAAAAACCGGTAAAATATTCATAAAGTTGATATATACCATTGATAAACAGTATTGCACACCATAACAATACCCACCCAGGGAGTACTTAGAGCCATACATGGGCAATACCCCAGGTGGAATTTTCAAAAAAAACTCATAACCCTTATTTATTTGGCCCCTGATGGGGGCGAAAAATTTTCGACTCTCTCTATGGGGTCAAAAGTTGACGACAAAAAAAAGATTGACAAATTTAAAAAATATTCTTTTTTTCCAAAAATAAATATGCTGCTCCAAGCAAACTACTTTTCGACTATTAATCCTCAGCTTCCGACCCACATTCTATGTCCCCCAGGATCCCTTCTCGGAAAAAATCATGGGTACGGCACTGTATGCTACCCAGCTTGACTTAACAATTTTGGGAAGGGATCTTTTCAATACTCGTGATAAATTTCCTTCAGAAGAAAATTCCACCAATCGGAAGGCTAATGAAGGCAAGCGTGATCAACCTTCTTCATCAAAAGATGAGGCTGGTCCTAGCAACAGGGCTCTAACTGCGCCGGGAGATAACCAACCAGATGATGACGATAAGGCCAAGAAGAAAAAGCATAAGAAGAAGAAAAAGAAAGAAGCCGGCGAGGCAAAGGTAAACCCGAAATTTTCAAAAAAAACTCAGACCATTTGTAGGGAAACGAAAATTCCGGCGATATGAATCTGGACAATTTATCCAAGGAACGCCATGATGACGACAACGATGAATCTTCGACGAGTAAAGGCTCTGGTCCGAATAAACCGCAGCAGTCTAAAACAAATGAAATGTAAACTTAGGAGCTACTACACAAGAGGGGGCCAGGGGTCCTAGGTTTTAAGCCTAAGCCTAGGCTTAAGCTTAAGCCTAAGCCCAAACCTAAGCCTAAGCTTAGGCCTAAGCTTAAGCCTAGGCCTAATCCTAGGCCTAAGCTTAAGCCTAAGCCTAGGCTTAAGCTTAGGCCTAAGCCTAAACTTAAGCCTAAGCCCAAGCCTAAGCCTAGGCTTAAGCTTAAGCCTAAGCTTAGGTCTAAACTTAAGCCTAGGCGTAATCCTAGGCTTAAGCTTAAGCCTAGGCCTAAGCCTAAGCCTGCAAATATCGCGGTGTTAATCAACTTCGAGAATCAAGAGATTTTTTTACCCCTGTAAGGTCATTTCCAGAAAAAATTTTCACGTGGGTGTCCCCTCCCCCCTCTATTGTGTAGTAGCTCCTAAACTTTCTTTGGTATGTAGCGTTTATAACATCCATAACTTTTAGAAAACTTTCCTATTCAACTGCCAGTTTAAACACGGGTACAACAACGGTCAGCTCCACCACGACAAAAATGAGCTTCGCTGACGGGTTGAGCACGGATTTGTTTTCCACTAATTCGGCGATGTCCGCACCGCTGTTGTCGGTTTTCAATTCCACACGCAGCAAGAATCCGTATGTTCCGGGTGAAATCCCTCCGGGAGAGAATATTAATCGATTGGAGGTAGAAAATGCACATCAAGTCATGTCCGAGCAAAACAAAGTATGCTTCGCACATGGAACTAAGTTGAAAATTTTTTAGAAAGTACAAAGTTTTGATAGTAAATGGATGCACATGTTTCATATGTCGATCGTTGAAGGCGACTGGGCGAAATTCAACAAGTGTATTCATGTGATTTATCACGTTTTATATGCACATCGCACGCCTAGTTTGAAGAGAATGAATGAAGCCGAATTTAAGAACTATGTTATGATGGTATGTACGCAGTTCTCCGAAAATTTTTTTTGAGTTTTTTGAACGCGACGCTGAAAATGATCAGAAAATAACTAATTTATGGTCTAAAAAATGTCAGATTTGAGAATTTTTTGTTGAAAAATGGAAAAATGGAATTTTTGCCCCAAAAATAGAATTTTGTCCGAAAAATTGAATTTTATGTGAAAAATCCAATTTTGTTTGCTCAAAAATCAAATTTTTTCCACAAAATTGAATTTTTTGTGAAAATCTAACTTTGTCCGAAAAATTGAATTTGTGTAAAAATCTAATTTTGCTTAAAAATTAGATTTTTGTGAAAAATCGAATTTTTTCTCGAAAATTTGAATTTTTGCTCAAAAATTGAATTTTTTTCCAAAATTGAATTTTTTGTAAAAAATCGAATTTTTTATAGAAAAATTGGATTTTTTGTGAAAAATCTAATTTTGACCGAAAATTTGAATTTTTGCTCAAAAATCGAATTTTTTTCCCCAAAATTGAATTTTTTGTGAAAAATCGAATTTTTTTCCCCAAAATTGAATTTTTTGTGAAAAATCGATATTTTTCTCGAAAAATTGAATGTTTTGTGAAAAGTCGAATTTTTGCCCTAAAATTTTGTTAATTTTTTAAATTTTCCAAAAACGCAAAAACTTATTTGTGAAGCTATCCTGTAAATGTTTACAAAATTTTTAGGGAATTGTGCATCATTTTTATGACGCGAATGAAAACACGACAATTTTAATGTCCATAGCTGCGACGAGGGATCTTACGAGAACATGCGAAGAAGTAGGCCATGGTTATTGCAAGTAAGATTCATCTCCTCATCCCAACAAGTAACATCAAAATTTTTAGAATGATTTCAACCATATTATCTCATCTAACACCAGTCGATATAAACGTATTACTGCAAATCACCACGAAAAGAACCGGCCGTACCGCAATCCACTTTGCAGCCACCACGGGACAAATTTGTCAGCTGCAAGCTTTGTTACGTTATGGTGAGCGAGAAATTTTTTTGTACCAAAAAACATAGTCTAGTGGATAGCATTTCAGACTTCAAGTTTGAAGACCCGGGTTCAACCCCCGCTAGGAGCCAAATTTTTTTTTGCGTCATCCAAAATTGATGAAAATTTTTGCCTATGGGTGATTTTATACGAAAAATACGATGGTGATATTTTTTCTTGAAAAAATTTTGTAAAAAATAGAAAAATCAATTTTTTACCTTTAGCAGACCCAGACAATAGATAAAAGATATTATGTCGCTTACTGAAGATTTTTGCAAAAAGATTTGGCTCCGAGCGGAGATTGAACCCGAGTCTTCAAACTCGAAGTCTGTGATGCTATCCACTAGGCTATGCATAAAACCTCTCCGTGTAAACTTTAAGGGCAAAAAATAAAAACAATAAAATTTAGATATCAACCCGGATATTATTGACAAGTCAGGTCTTGCGCCGATCCATCATGCTATTGAACGAAATAACTTAGAGATGGTTAGAATCTCATTTATATTTATATGGTTAAACAACTTTTGTAGGTTAAACTGTTAATCCGTTATGGAGCAGATCCATCCTTATGTCCTCGAGACCGGTTTAAACATCCACCGCGGATTCTTGCCATGGCCAATGCCCAAACACAAGTAACCATTTTTAGGTTGAAAATCAACGGTTTCTACACAAAATACCTAAAATAAAATGTGAAAAATTTGTGTGAAAAATCGAATTTTGCCCCAAAAATTGAATTTTTTGTGAAAAATCGAATTTTTCCTGGAAAATTAAATTTTTGGAAAAATCAAATTTTTTCTCAAAAATTGAATTTTGCCCGAAAAAATTGAATTTTTGGCGAAAAGTCGAATTTTTCCCGAAAAATTAAATTTTTGATGAAAAATCCAATTTTGTCCTAAAAATTGAATTTTTTTGTGAAAAATCGAATTTTTGAACAAAATCTAATTTTGCTCGAAAAATCGAATTTTGCTCAAAATCGAATTTTTTTAACAAAAATCGAATTTTGGTCAAAAAATTGAATTTTTGGTAAAAAATCGAATTTTTGCTCAAAAATTGAATTTTTGGCCTAACATAAAATGTTGTGTTAGGCATTTTATGTTTGAGGCATTTTGTATACTAACCAAAATAAACACTCAACTAAAATTTTTAGCTTGCTTCATGGCTCCAAATTCGACTGGATGCTATAAACAGGGAGTTTCAAAAAAGTGTGAACCAATGTATTGGAAAATATTGGCAAATCGTAGACAACCTGTCGGATGTGCATTTTCTTCGAGCTTCTGAGAATTATAATTATCAAAACCTACATTTGTCACCAATTACAAGGGTAAGTTATAAAGTTATGTCAGGAAGGATAGAATAGACAAATGCTGGAGCTATACACAATAGGGGGGGGGGGCACGTGAAAAAATTTTCGAAAATTTTTTCTGAAAATGACCCCTCTAGGGATAAAAACATGCGAATTTGACATTTTCGAAGCAAAAAAACGCTTCTCTGATTCAGGGGAAGCCTGTGTATTGAAGTGAAATACACAAAAGAAACTTGACATGCGATTATCTCGAAGCCGTTAGCGATTCAGAATTTACTGATTCAGGGAAGAATTGTATTGTATATTGAAGCGAAAAATCCCAAAAATCGCATTTTTGCAACTTTTCGCTTCAATATACAGAGGCTTTCCCTGAATCAGGAAAGCGTTTTTTCGCTTCAAAAATATCAAATTCGGATTCCCCGCATGTTTTTACCCTAGAGAGATCATTTCTAGAAAAAATTTTGTCAATTTTTTCACGTGGGTGTCCCCTTATTGTGTTAGTAGCTCTGGGATGCTGGGTGGCCCCTATTGTGTTAATAGCTCTAATCTTTTAGCGTTCGGCTACGATCAACATTCGAGCGGATCTTGCGTTCAGATGCAATCAGCCAAAAACTTTTGCGGTATATATTTTTGTTTGGAGCAAATTTGAATTTTTGGGTAAAAAATTTTTAGGCACTTTTCTTGGTTCCTATGTTTTTCCAACCATCGGACGAAGCAGCTTCGCCAGATAATCCACAAATTTTCCGAACCGCGTTCTATTTGAATGAGCCGAGTGCTCAACACTATCCAGTTATACCTCAAGCAACGTAAGGAGCACACTTGTTTCTTATACAAACTTTTGAGCATACTTATTTTTAGTCTAATTGGGTCAAATATCCAAGAACCACTGAAAAGTATTGTCCATTCTCCTCATAATGGACACTATTATGCTTATGCGCTCGCATCAACACTTGCTGAAGGTAATCTTCAATTTTTAAAGTCAAAATTAGAAGCTACTCGCATTTTTGCGACTTTTCGCTTCAATACATAATACGTCTTCCCTGAATCAAGGAAGCGTTTTTCGCTGATTCGAACGACGACGATCCGTCGTTTTTAGGCAAAAATCGCATTTTTGCGACTTTTCGCTTCAATCCACAGTACGCGTTCCCTGGATCAGGAAAACGTTGTTCGCTTCAAAAATGTCCTTACATGTTTTTACTCCTAGAGGGGTCATTTCCAGAAAAGATTTTCATGTGAGTGACCTCCCTATTGTGTAGTATCTCCCAAAATTTCTCTTTAGGCCAATACAAAATTGACTTCCAACTTGATTTTGATCGCTTTCGCAAGAATGCCAATCAATACATAATTGTTATGGGTGCTTTATTGTGTAAGGAAATTGATGAACAGGAAAGGAAGAGTCGTGAGATGGTTCAAACTTATTCGATTCCAGTCTATCAACCAGGGAAGGTGAAGGACAAAATGGATTAGCATGACAGAAAATGGATTTAGGCTATATAGGTTTTTTTGACTGAATAACCTTGTTTGGACATCCTCATGATGAAAAATTTTTATTTATGTTTTTTCTTAATATTTATTTTCTATGCCGTTCATTAATCATTGAAAAAGATTTATATCATATTAATATACTGTGTACAAATTTTATAGTGAATACAGGGGAGAGTACGGTACTATAACTTTCTCCACGAATCTCGCCACGCTAACTTTCGCCACATAACTTTTGCCACGTAACTTTCGCGCCAATAAACATTTAATTTCAGACTAATTGAGGTGCCTGATTTGCAATAAATATATTGACACGAACGTGGCAAAAGTTAATGTGGCGAAAGTTATAGTTTTTTGGCAACGTGGCAAAAGTGGTCGTGGTGAACATGAAACGTGGCGAAAGTTATAGTGCCGAAAGTACCCCTAATTAATTTTCATAAGGATTTTTTTGAAGCTACTACACAATACACTAGCCTTCCCTGAATCAGGGAAGCATTTTTTCGCTTCGAAAATTTCAAATTCGGATTCCCCATCATGTTTTTACCCCTAAAAGTGTTATTTTTAGAAAAAAATTTCGAAAATTTTTTCACGTGGGTGCTTTTTCAGAACTTATGCACTTCGGCCCCCCCCCAAATTCGCATAAATCAAACATTTTGGGGGGGGGCGAAGTGCATAAGTTTCGCTTTTTCTATATCCTTTTTCTAATTCATTAGTTTCAGTTGTAATTGTAACCATTTATTCAGTAACTGCAGAAAAAGTTCTTTGATAAGTTCCTCGATATGTGAAATAAACTTTTTTTAAAGCATAATCTTGTGTAGTAGCTCCAGGATTTTTTCTTCACAACAAAATTTTTTTCACGAAAAGTGATGTTCTATAAAGTTGTTCGTCGTGATCTCCATGAACAACTTTGTAGAACATCACTTTTTTGTGTGAAAAAATGTTGAATGAAGAAAGTTCGTATGAAAATTAATGATGGGCATCTTTTTTCCGATCTGATACGTCGAAATCGTAATTACGGTGTTCCGATTTCGCGAAATTGGGGTCGTAATTTCGAAATCGAAATTCCATTAGGAAATTGCCATTATTAAGCTGAAATGCTCACTGAAAATGGCAATATTTGGCGAAAAATTATGAATTTTGATGATGAAAAATTGACAAATTTGAACATTTTTAGTGAAAATAATGAAAAAATTTTGGTGACAAATCATAATGGGAGAGCAATATATTTTTTAAAAATATTTCCAAAAATTTTGGTCAAAAACATAGGGGGGACCATTATATTTTTTTGATCTTCGCTTCGATTTTTTCGAAATCGAAATTTGGGCACAGTAATCCGAAATCGCGATTTCGACGCATCACTAATTTAAATCCAATAATTCTATTTTTTGTCTAACGCGTATACTACAGGGTGTCCCAAATGGAACTGATGCATTGTCGAATATCAACAACAAATTGTTGAACATTTATCTGAAAATCTTTCGCCGAGGGGTAGTTTTATGCAGGGAATCGATTGAGCGCATTTTCGAAGCATGAAAAGGTTACCTGACTCTGGTTCAGGCAATTTTCGGTATAGCTGTTGGAGTATGAAATGAATGTCGTATTTGTCTCTGTAGTGGGTATAAGCAATTGTCGAATCCTTTTTTGTCAAAATCCAACGAACAAACTCTTCATGTGGATTTAATGTATGGTTGGTGATAGCCGTCCTACGTAAAATGGCGTTTTCCAAGACCACAAATTGTGCGTTTGGTGGCAGGACTTTCCGTTTGCAATACATCTTGGGGGTAATTTTCCACATAAAATTACCCCCCCCCTCAGACGAAAGATTTTCAGATAAATAAGCAAATATTCAACAATTTGTTGTTAAAATTCGATGGTGCGCGTCCGTTCATTTGGGACAGCCTATATTTAAATTTATGCATTAGTAGTATTCGAAAGAATTTTCTGTGATGATTTCTCGTCTAGATTTCAATGATTTTTTGTAAGATTTGTTTGCCGATCAAAAGAAGAACATAAAACCGTTCTTCTTGTGGGTACGGGTTGAGGTTTTTTCTATCATTCATAAATATTTAACAACTTTATATACTTTTTATTTATTTGTATTTGATGAGTTTCTTATTAAAAAAAAAGCATATATAGCTATGTTGGAGGTCTTAAAATTTATTTTCTAAATAATTTTCACGCAAAACTTTATTATTATATACAGGGTGTATCGAAAAAAACCGGGATTTGGGATTTTTTCATTTGCTCAAGGAAATTCCATTTTGCTGATAACGTAAAAAATCGCAAAAACTCCAGTTTTTAATGGACACACTATAATAGTTTTTTGTTCATAATAATTAACTTTTATTTCTTTTTTAAAGATATAGACATTATCACATGCTTTATTGGGATGTTAGGGGGCGGATGAAGTGGATGTTTGAAAGAGGTCGACAAAAACTTTTTACAAGGTGAGCCAAAAAATAACCGTACTTTTGCGTTTGTGGTGAAATTTTCAAAAATTTTTTTCAAAAATCACTTACAAGGAAGTATTTTCATGCGAGAAATCGATTGCACGCATCGAAAAACCTTGAAAATGCTTTTTCAAAAATTTTTCCCAAAAAACGCAAAAGTACGGTTTTTAAGCTCATCCTGTAATTTTGGCAACACTTGCCTTTTTAAAAATCGCATTTTTGCTTTATTAAATAATCTCTCCTAAAAAATTATATGGTCCTCCTCGAGTTTCTCTTTTGTTTTTTTGACCGGATTACGATAATCCAACAGATTGAGATGTGGTTGCCGAAATTTTATCCATGGGGAGGAGGTGAATAGGTCTGGTCGCTTTCTCTTCCAAAGTAGAGATCGAAAATTTTGATCATCAAAATCGATCAAAACTGCATTTTTTTACTCTATTACGATCGAAAACTTGTTTCATTTCGATGTGGTCCCTTAAATCTACAAGTAGACCCTCCAATTTTGATCTTTTTCCAAGTCTATACCCCCCAGTTTTGATTGTTTTTTTCAAAAAAAACGATCGAAGTTTGATCAAAACTTGGAAAAAGTTTCGATCAAAACTAGGAAAAAACGATCAAAATTGGGGCGTCTACTTGTAGATCTAAGGGCGCCTCATCAAAATGCAAGCAAGTTTTCTATCGTATTAGAGTAAAAACATGCAGTTTCGATCAATTTTGATTATCAAAATTTCCGAGCTCTACTCCAAAGCATGTGTGATAGACATTAATTATATGTTATAATAAGAAGAAAATTCAAATAAAGTTTATGAAGGATTTGTTTTACTAGATTTGATTAAATCTGGAAGATTGCCTTCTTTTAACAACTTCTCTGTTTGCTAAAAAATTTTTTAGGCACTAGGATCGGATTCACCTCTAGAGTGAATAAGGAAAAACGGGAAATTTTCGTCGGAAAAGGAAGAAATCGGAAAATTCTTTCTTCAGGAAGCGGGAAAATTTTTTAAAAAATCACCTTGGTACCCCTTACGTATTTTTTCGACAATTTTAATTTGGACAAAAACATAGGAGTGGGACCAAGTTCTTTTTGGTCATCAAGGTATTTTTTCGAGTTTTTCAAAAATTTTACAAAAATCATATGTCCATAACTGTATGTTTTTCGCGCCAATAAGCGCGAAAATTTTTTGTTGTTGAAATCCTTAAGGTAAAGTAAAAACCAGCACCGCAGGAGAAATTTTTGTTGAGAAATGCTTGTTTTTAAGCTGAAAACACTCCGAAAATCAAAATTATTAGTGAAAAAATGATGATTTTGGATGAAAAAATGAAAATTGTGGGATATTTTTTAGTGAAAATTTGGTCTTTATTGGTGAAAAAATGTCAAAATTGAGACTTTTTTTTGTTGAAAATTGGGACAATTTTGGTGAAATACTTATGCTAAAGCATAAAACTAGAGTCGGGAGAAATCTGAATGTGGCATTTTCAAAGCGAAAAAACGCTTCCATGATTCAGGGAAGGCTAGTGTATTGAAGCAAAAATGACATTTTTACGGATTTTCACTTCAATACACAGGCCTTCCTGAATCAGGGAAGCATTTTTTCGCTTCAAAAATGTCAAATTTGGATTCCCCACATGTTTTTACACCTAGAAGGGTCATTTCCAGAAAAAATTTTCAAGTGGGTGAGGCGTCCTCCCCCTATTGTGTAGTAGCTCCGAAAATCTCACATACCTGTATTTCAAGCGGCATACACTCAATAGAACTTGTAGGCAATGAATGTTCTTTACTTTTACTTTTTCCACCAAACAAATAATTATAGACAAAACCCGGGTTGA
>OZJO01015665.1:0-20161 GCA_900406225.1 Acrobeloides nanus | reverse complement strand
ACTTAATAGTCTGTTTTACTGAGAAAGCCTAAGAAATTTTGACTACATAGCCTATTGGACTTCGATCTTACAGGGTGAACCAAAAAAAGTGGTTTTTTGAGACCCTCACATGTGTTTTCATCTGGACAAAGTCTGACTCTATTTTATAATTTTCTTTTCTTAAATCCAATTTCGATAATTCCTTTTGTAAATGAAGAGCACGATTGGATCTACAGGGTGTAACAAAAAATTTTGAAATATACACGTATTTTATGATTTTTGTTGGAATTTTATTTTGATCATAACAATAACAAAATCAATTATCTCTACTCAAAATGACCACCTTCTGAGTCGATACATTGCCTTGGGAAAATCGTCCACCGCCGTTGCAATTGTTTCCACTGAAATTTTTTCCAAGCTTTAATCAGAATCTTTTTCAACGCTTCTATCGATTGGTGTGGCTTCGAACAAGCTTTTGCTTCCAAAACTCCCCAAATCGAGTAGTCTATTGGATTCAGATCAGGCGAATCAGGCAGTCATTCACCGATTTCACGCTTACGGCTTATGTTGACTTTGATGAAATCTGGACAATTTTCTTCGGTGAGATTCTGTGTTTCTTCGGCTTTATGAGAAGGAGCGCCATCCTGCATGAATGTCCAATGCCGATTTCCAAAATGTTTTCTTGCCCAGTGAAAAACCTTCATTCGGAGAAGTTCTCGATATTCTTGACCTTTGATCTTGACTCCTTTAGGAATAAGAAAGAGAGGTCTCTTTCCGTCATGCGTTATACCAGACCATACCATTACTCGTTATGGCTTCTGTTGACGTGTCACGATTCTTTCCTCGAGGGGGAGGGGTTCTTTTGATCAATTTCGGTCGTTTTGAGTATTATGGAATTGTTCAATATCAAACCAATCTTCATCAGAAAACAAAATCATGCGATGCCTTCCTGTCGCGAATCTTCGTAACAGTTTGAAAAAGGTGAGGTTGTCTGAAATTTCATAACCGCTCTTTTCTTGCTCAAATAATCAAATTAGAACCAAGAGACCGAGTGCCTGATACGCTCGGCGCCGTCGCACCTTCGGCGCTCCTCGTCTCACGCTATCTTCAATATTTGCTCATGTGATATACAGATCATAGATCGGCAAGGGGGGGGGGTGATAACGGTTGTCCTAGTGTCAAAAATCGAAAAAAAACAGAAAATGTTTGAATTCTTTAATGTTTGATCAATCGTTTCAATAAACAACTTTTTATTGGATTAGGGAAATGGAATAGATGTACATGTTGTTGTTGTAATACACCTACCCCAGCTTCACACGCAATTATCTCGACAACGGTAGTGATTCAGAATTTATGGTAAAACGAAAAATGCTTCTTTTTCATGAATTTTCATAATATCAACAAAGTAGAACTTTTTCCGAGTGTTTTAAGGGTAAGCCAAAAAACCGTACTTTTGCGTTTTTTTGGCGAAAAATTTTCAAAAATTTTTTTCTCATAAATTGCATGAAAATATCCCTTATAGATGATTTTTGAAAAAAATTGAAAAATTTTCACCAAAAAAACGCAAAAGTACGGGTTTTTTGGCTCACCCACTCGGAAAAAAATTTCATTTTGTTGATATTATGAAAATTCATGGAAAAAAAGCATTTTTCGTTTTACCATAAATTCTGAAGCACTACCGTTATCGAGATAATTGCGTGTGAAGTTGAGTAGGTTATTACAACTAGGGCTGCGCGCGGGATCCCGTTCCGCAAATCCCGCCCGCACCATTTTTTAAGAAAAAATCCCGCCCCGCAATCCCGCACGCACATTTGTGAAAATCCCGCAACCCCACCCCGCAAATGAATAACCCCGGAATGTCTTTTTTCATCGAAAATTTGGCAAAATCGACCGTTTTTAAGTGATTTTTTCATTGACATTTGACTATTTTTAACCAAAATTTTCAATTTTCGGATCATTTTTTGCTTAAAACTCTTATTTATTCTACAAAATTTTTTATCACCTATCGACGCATGGAAAAAATTAACGATTTTATACATTATAAATGCATTTATTGTCTTAACCAATTTTTTTATCAACAAAATTTAACCTTTTTAACCCCGCGGGGTCCCACCCGCAAGCTTTTAAAAACCCCGCCCGCAGGCCAACGCGCAGCCCTAATTACAACAAAAACATGTACATCTATGCCATTTCCCTGATTCAATAAAAAGTTTTTTTATTGAAATGATTGATCAAATTTTTTGGCTCACTCTGTATAATGAGTCTTTTAAAAATTGGAGTTTGGTCTAGAGTTGTGATTTTGACCGGTAAAAATATTTTTTCTCATTCAAATTCTCACCTAACAACACTTGATTGATACCACCAGGATCAATGTGTCAAAAATTGAAAAAAAGTCAAGAAAATTTTTATCAGGCTCTGATAAAAATTTTAACTCGACCTCGAAATTTGTTTTGGCTATTATGGATCAAAAATTCAAACTTGTTATGTGTAAATTTACTAATTCTTTATACAAGTTTACTATATACAAATAAAAATATATAACGACATACCCGTATTTATTCAAAAAAATTCTATTATTTGAGCAAATTTTCTTATACGACATTCTTTTTCAAAGCAGCTTCTTTGAAATTGATGTAAGCTGCACCACCAATCATTGCACAGACGGTGAGGCCTTGGGCTAGGATTCGATAGCGAGCCATTGTTTGAAGTCCATGTTGACCATTCATTGAAGTACCACTTCTTATGACGCCTAAAATTTGTGTTATTAATAAAAGGTTTATTTATTGTAAGGTTATTTTGACCCTGACTTTCAGGGTTTTCGTGTCAAAAACCAGAAAAATTTGAATTTTTAAAGGGGGAGCACGCCCAGTACGTTTTTCGAAAAAATTTTTCTCCAAATTGGCTTTCCAAAATTTTCTCTTCAAATAGAGTATATCCTTCCATTTTTATCATTTAACAAATTTATTCTTAAACCTTACCAATTAAAGTAACCATCGTGGCCATCAAACCAGCAGGAACCAAAAAATTGCCACTAATTCCACGGCTATACTTGCCCTTGTTACTGAGCGCGGTGTCTATGGCACCTTGAGTCCATAATTCTTTGGGAATCATAGGCACTGTCTTCTTTTGGCCAGTAGTAGAGTCAATAACTTTTTCTAATGGTCGAGCAGCCATTTTTTAGAGAATAAATAGTTAAATATATAGTTTAAGTTGAGTAACTTTGTCTGATGACAAGAATTTTCTCCTTTATATAATAGAAGAAACCTGAACTATGATGCAAAATAGCAGCACATGTTCAGCCTCTTGACCATTGAACACATTCGCACACTTTCCTGGCTAGCCAAGAGGAAGGATACACCGTGAAAATTGAGAGACATGGATCAAAGAACGCATAGAAGATGAGAATTCTTTCGAAGAGCATATGCAATGACGACATTATGAGAGTGAATTTTAGTGTCTGGGAAGAAAAATTTTGCGTTTTGTCACGTATGAAGACGAAAAAAGATCATAAAGCAAATTTTAAAAAATTTATATTTTCATTTTGCACGTATGGAGGTTATTTTCGATGTAATTATAACTTTTTTTAAGCACTTGAATTTTTTTAAATTTAATATGGTGCTGATATACTTTAGTTCTTTTTTTCATCGGTTGCATGCATTGCTGAATCTTGAAAACGCTTTCCTGATTCATAAAATTACCCCAGTAAAATGATTTTTAGACAAAGATCCAAAATAGCTACTTTATCCAGGGATGCCAAGAACATCTTTTCAAAATCAGTAAATCTTACTTCAAAAATCAGATTTTAGGAGCAAAATGCTAATTTTCCATTATATTTCTTATAAGTTTGACAAAATTTTGCATCTAAAAAAATTAGATTTCGCCAGATTTGACATCTCAAAATCAGCAAACTTGACACCCTTGAATTTGTTCCTGAATCATAGATCTTTTGTTATATATTGAAGCGAAAATTGCCTGAATCAGGATAAGATAAATTTTTTCATGCTTCGAAAATGCGTTCCCCGCATAGAATTACCCCACAAAAGGTTTTTAGATAAATATTCAACAATTTGTTTGATATTAGATGGTGCGTCAGTTCACTTGGGACACCCTGTTAAACAATTCACAAAAAATTTAATTAGTAAAAAATAAATTTCCTGATAACCGAAATCTTGGACTTATTATCCCTAGCTTAAAGTGAGTTTCTCCGAATGTAAATGGGGTTTCCAATGTACAAAAAATCGGATGCCGGAATTTTTGATAGAAAGGTACAAGTATGAACTTGTAATTTAAAAATTCAAGAACTCACATAATTTTTAAAACACAATTTTATCAAATAAAACGCAAAATAGTCAAATGACCCATAATACAACAAAGAGATTGGAATTTAAATTTATCAAACTTCATTAAATAGCAATGAAAGAACATAACACAAAAAGTAAAGTCAAATTAATAAACAGAAAGAGAATTAATAGCATATAGCTTAGTCCATGTTCTGGTCATCTTCAATCTTAGGTGCCAAGTAGAAGCGCAAATAGCCATTGTCTTCGATGCTATATTCGATGGCGATCGGCACATCGTTGCAAATCGAGAGGCGCACACGGTTCGAGAGTGACGCAGCTTTGGCGAAGTGATTCAAATATTTGATCGAGAACGTCACATTCACGGCTTCTTTCACTTCGAAGAAGATTTTCTGAAAATTTGAAAAATTAAATTTTCAACAAAATCATTGTTTGATCTATAAATATCTCTTTAATTTTTTTTAGTCGAAAAATTCAATTGAAAATCGAATTTAAGCTTAAAATTCAGTAGGAAATCGACCCCCCACAGAGATCCAAAAAAATTCTATGTCCCTCCTCTTATGTTTTTGCCCAAAATTTTTTCTAAAAACCTAATGGTCTCCCTTATGATTTTTTATCCAAAAAGTCCAAGATCTTCCATTTTTAATCAAAAGCATTTTCATAAATCTGCTGATTTTTTGTACTTTGAAGTTTTTCAACATAGGAAAGTCGAATTTGAGATTTTTTAATTTTCGCCGCAGGGAAAAGGTCGAATTGGCAGAGTCTAACCATAAAAATGTACATAAAATAACCATAACTTTTTTCTTGATATTCAAAAACCGCTAGCGAGGAGTATTTCAACGCGAAAGTTTATGAGGAACAATTTTGTAGAGCATCACTTTTTCGGGGGTCAAAAATTCGATTTTTGACCAAACCTAAAATTCAAAAGAGTATATCCCCTCATAAATAGCTCCAAAAAATTTCTTCAGATTCGAGTTTTCCATGTCTCTGGGTCTGCCACACGGGTCAAAAAATATTTGCGTCCATTTTTAATTCACCAAAAACTAACCCCACTATCTTCGTCGTCAGCGCTCGCGCTACTGTTGTAGACCAACGTGCTTCCGCCCGTGTCTCCGGTCGCTTTGAACGTAACACCACCCTTGGTTGCGTTGATCACAATCGAGTCTGAAAACATCGCCAAATCACGACATGTCTTTTGGAATTCCGACGATGGCATCTCGATCACCGCTGAATATTTCTGGTCCGGGATTCCCAACTGCTCGGCATCGATGTCCATTAGCTTCACCGTAACATCCTGAAAATTTTCAAGATCAAATTTGATCATCATAATTCAAAAGTTGATTTTTTTTTAGTCGAAAAATTCAATTGAAAATCGAATTTTAAGCTTAAAATTTAGTAGAAAATCGACCTTGTTCTCAAAATTCAGTAAAAAATCGATTTTTAATTTCAAAATCCATCATAAATTTGAATATAAAAATGCAAAAAAGTATTTTTTTTTATTAACTAAATTTTGAGCTCAAAATTCAGAAAATCGAATTTTTGATCACAAAAATTAGCTTAAATTAAGTTTATATCGATAATCACACCTGACTTCGATCCCTCTTCTCATCAACAAACGTGAACAACACCGTATCACCTTCATCGTTGTAGCGGATCATACACGAATCGTCATTGTTTGCGCACTTCAACGCGCGAGTCAAGTTCGCCACACTAAAAAGAATAAATTTCTCCAGCTTCAAAAAATTCAAAATCTTACCTAATTCCAATGTTGATGGTACGATCGCAGCGATACATGTCGAAGAGTCCATTTTCCAACTTCAACGCGACTAAGGCCACATGAGATGCATCCATAGCCTGAAAAAAGTGGTGCTTGAATTTTGAGAAAATTTTTAGCAATAAAAATTTAACATCTTTTTTAGTTCAAATTTTTTCACAAAATTTTATTTTTTATAAGTGCTCAGTTCATGTTTGTGCTACATTTACTTATCAGACCCGAAAGATGTAAACATCATTGCACTTTCACTTTTTTCACCTCATAGAAGTGGTTAAAATTTTTAAACCCTTGAAAACTCGATTACCTGTAGCGACATCGAGTTCTCAGTACAATCAAATGGAGCATCGTTCACCAGATCTTTGATAGCATCCACAATCTTCTTCAACAAAGATGCATTCGGAAGTTTTGCCTCGAACATTTTGAAATTGTTAGATTAATAGAAAAAATAGCACTAAAAATAAACATGAGAAAAACGGAAAACATAGAGTGGAAAAAACCAGTGGCGTAGTCAGAAAATTCTGAACAGTGAGGCAATTATAGGTTATTGGGCCTCTCAAAATTTGCCAAGTGTCAAATTTTAAAATTTTGTCAAAATCATAAGCGGTACCAGTAGCGTTGCCAGGGCGTGCACGTGCCCCTCTGAAATCAAATGAAGGTTGAAAAAACATAAGGGTCCCCTTTATGTTTTTTTCCATTTAAAAAATTGTTGAAAAATTCTCTATTTTTTAAAATTGTCAAAAATTTTGGAGTTGTGTCTCACTGAAATTTTTCCTGACTACGCCACTGAGCGGTACTCCTGATTCTTTTCTAGACTTGTCAGAAAAGTAGGATAACACTTCTCACTCCCTCAATGCATAGCTGGAACGATGAAAGTAAAAAATTAACGCAAGCAACGTTATGTGCATTAATCGTTTTTTATGAGCTTTTAAAAGCAAAAGGATAAATTTTTGAACAGAAAACTTGAAAATTAAAAAATATTAGTATGTCAAGTCGTTCAGGGACATCTGTCAACAACTTCGGGGACATTGGTCAACATAATACGAGAATAAATGCTTTTTAAACTCTCTTCATGAAATAAACAAAACACACTATATCCTCGAAGTTGTTGACAGATGTCCCCGAACGACTTGACTACCAATAGATTCGTCACGCCTGAAAAACAGCACAAATCAAAAATGAAGAAATTTGAATCCCGCAAAATTTCAAATGAATATTTACCGCGATTTTTAAAATTGGCGCGAAAANAAAAACAGCACTAATCAAAAATGAAGAAATTTGAATCCCGCAAAATTTCAAATGAATATTTACCGCGATTTTTAAAATTGGCGCGAAAATTTAGCGCGTTAGAAATGAGAAACTCTAGCTGTCTAACAATTGGCAAATAAAATAATTTCTTTTCCCTCTCTCAATTTCGAATGAACAATCGAATAAAACCGCGATGCTGCGGTGAATCGTGTAAGTAAAACTTACATAAATTTCTGTTTGATGTTCAAATTCGTTTCAACAAAAAACTAAATTTTAAAGAAGAAAAACAGCCTGCACTTTTTTGCATGGCGTTACAAAAGAGGGCACTATAACTTTCGCCACGTTTCATGTTCGCCACATAACTTTCGCCACAACCACGTTCGTGTCATTATATACATATTTATTGCAAATAAATTATGTGGCGAAAGTTATAGTGCCCAAAAGAGGGTCCGCTCAAAACAACACAACTTGTGGAAATCTTCAGAAATAAAAAATTTAACGCAAATTTCCGGAAATTTCTGACGACTGAAACGCATTTTCGACCAAATTGCGTTGGCAATTCCAACGGCCTTTATACAGGTGGCGCAAAAAATCGGACACTTAAAAAATTTTGACTGTAGATTTTTCTTGTCGGGGTTAGACTTTTCGTCATTTTGAACGCTAATAGTCTCTTACGATGTNTTTTCGACCAAATTGCGTTGGCAATTCCAACGGCCTTTATACAGGTGGCGCAAAAAATCGGACACTTAAAAAATTTTGACTGTAGATTTTTCTTGTCGGGGTTAGACTTTTCGTCATTTTGAACGCTAATAGTCTCTTACGATGTCGAGACGCTCGCCAATTGCTTTTGTCGAGACGCAACTCTTCGCGTTCGGGATTAGAGGGCTCTAGGAATTTTGCCAACGATATGAGTTCTTGCATTAGCGGACTTTTACTAACGACAAAATCGTTTGAAAAATTCGTTGGCAAAATTCCTAGAGCCGATTAGGGTAGATGGGATCGGGGTTTTTCTTTCGAGATCTGTATCAAAAAAACGGGATCGGGATTTTTTTCCAAATTGCATTGACGATCAGTCGACCTTTCACTTATTTTATGTTACAATAAAATCAGGGTTTTCGAGTCAATACTCGCTCAATTTTGAATAGAAGAGTAAAAAGGGCGCAAATATTGCAATTAGTGTGCTAAGTGGGAGCGTACTGGGTCCATTTAATAGTAAAGGTTTCCCGAATTTTCTAAGAAAAATAACGAGAAACAATAAAACTTTGGTTCCAGTAAAACTTTCAACAAAAATGGAAGTTATCTTTTATAAATTTATCCCAAAGATTCCAATTTACAATGCACAAATTTCCACTAATCGCTAATGCAACTTACAAGATCAAAATAGTAGTTCAAATCACTTTGAACTTCTAAGACAGATTTAGTTGCATCGACAATCAGTCGACCTTTCACTTTATTTTACAATGTTACAATAAATCAGGCTTTTCGTGTTAATACTCGCGCAAGTTTGAATTTGAATAGAAAGAGTAAAATGATGACGCGAGTATTGCAACGGTTGAGAGACCAATAAAACGACAAGTAAGCCAAAATAATTAGGAACATTATGACATTAGTAAAAGAATAAAATAATCTTTATATATAAACCGCTTGTGTTCGTGTGTACAGGCGATTTTTATGGTGAACTCCAAATCGTCACCAACCTATACCACAATGTAGAGGGTAGTGAGAGGAACAAAATGAGGGGTCGATCATGGGTCCACCCCTTACGGTTAATTTTTTACAAGGGGTACCCTCTTTTCCTTATGGATTATGAGGGAAAAAACAAAGTACAATTTTTTTGGCCTGTTCAACGGAAAAACGCGCTAATTTCGACTACGACAGGGTTTTCGGCCATAGAGAATTCAATGATGACATTATAACACTGCAACGTGAACATTTCGAAAAGCGTTATTTTCAGATTTCTGGAAACTTACTAAAAATATTTATTAGGCTATCCTATGTACGAAAATAGTGACCCGGGGGGGGGGTCACTTTGGAGAGGTTTGACTGTAATTTAAAAGTGAAGTGTAAAAACTTTGTAACAACTCAATACAAAAATTACCTTCTGTAGTTTTGAGAAATCGATCATTCTAGGTTTATATCATTCCAGCTAATTAGACAATGGATTTTAGTAAGGGCTAAAGTGCAGTTCGTGGCCCTCGCTTAGATTTTTTCCAAAATGAGTTTATTTTGGAGATCTAATGTAAAGGAATGTTATAGCGCAAGAAAAAAATTGGGACGAATTTCATTGGAGTTGTGCGATTTTTTCAAGTTGTATTTTTGTGTTATTATAAGGTATGTTTATGTGTTATTATAAGGTACCTTTGAGAGCGGCTAACTCTATAGGAAAATGTATTGCTAATAAATTTGGTATAGAAAGATTCTTCACATGTATTTAAAAAATCAATGCTGCTTTGATTCTTCACTTTATTACTTAGAAAAAATTTGTATAAGGCACCATTTATACTTGCCGCAAGACGCGCGCGTCTTGCGGCAAGTATAAATGGTGCCTAAAGTTGACCAATTTTGGTCTATTTTAGGGCACTATTACTTTTTTCACGTTTATTTTCACGCTTACTTTTTTCACTTTTCCGGTGCTGCTGAAAAAGTCGAACTTTTTAAAGAGGGAGTGCATTTTGCAACCATTTGGGAGAAAAAATTTTTTCGTAAAAATGACCCTATTGGGGTAATTTGCTACGAGAAATCGATTGCGCGCACTTCCGAAGCGTAAAAACGCCATCTTGACCAAATTTTCGTGAAAAATTGCCTATTTTTCGCTTTTTCTATCTAAAAAAATCCCCTTGGTCCCCCTTTATGTTTGTCTCAAAATTTTAGAAAATCTTCGTAAAAAAACCAAAGAGGAGGCCAAGGTAAATTTTGAAAATTTTTCCGGTATGGCCCTTCCCATAAAAAATTTCTGGCTACGTCACTGTCCCAAGGATTAAAATTTTCATTTTTTCCAGAAATGGGATGAGCTTTCCCTTTGCTACGCTACTGGTGGGAGTGGAGACGTGATTTTTGAAAAAATATTCCTCATATTTAAGCGTTCTTTGCTGTCTGTCTACCTCTTTCAGCTGTGCGTCCGTCCTCTGTCTCGCCACTACCATTATCGAAAGAGTGCTCAATGATTAAAAATTTTAGAGACTGAACTTGTGCATCAAGTTTTTTGCATCATAGTTTAAGTTGTTTCAATAAGAAGCGGTGATTTTTATTTTAGAGTAGATTTTTTTTTATGTTTAAGTTTAACAAAAATTTTTTTGCAATATGTTAGTTTTGGATTTCTTCTTTTTTCTGATTGTCTGTGCTCTTTAATTTTTCTGAGTGAGAAAATTCTCTCTCTTCATTTCTGAAAATCAATAATTTTCTTGTTAGGACTATGTTTTTAATTTTTTAAACTTTCTTGCAAATCGTTCCAATGGGTGATGAAATGTTTATTTACAAAAATATTTTTGAGGCCAAACAATTTAAAATTTAAGTTAAGTCTACGGTTGTCCGAAAATCCAATTTTTAGGTAAAATTAACTTTTAGATAAAAATAGACAGTGAAAAAGTTTAAAAAATTTTTTATCCGAACTATTTTTTACTCTTAAAATATTCAAATAATCTAGACAAAAATTCACAAATTTTTGGGTTCAAGTATGTCGTCTCATGTCTCTTTCGATATTTGTGGGCAGCTGAAAAGTTCTGCTCATGTCTGAAAAAATCAATCGATATTTTTCGTAGCCTAATTTTTTCTTCAGTTTCATCCTTGCATTTTTTGCAAAATTTTATCTTGTTTGCGTGCCAAGCCTTGAGTTTAAAAAATCACCAAATTTAAAACAAATTTTTGCTATGATCTATTCCACGAGGAGAGGGCAAACAAAGCTGACGCTCCATAATGCGGCGGACAAAGAATCCGATCGACCGATATGGCAAGTTAAGCAACGTTGTTCCTGAACGTTTGATCTAGAGACTTTCACGAGTTTTAAAAATTTTCACCAAACAGACTAAGTTTATGTGGAAAATGCTTGTTTTTAATGCGCATAAAATTACGATTTTGTTGAAAAATGGGAAATTTGTGGTGAAAAAATAGGAAATTTCGGTCATTTTTAGTAAAAAATCATAACGGGGGACTATATGATTTTTTAAAATTTTTGGGCAAAAACGACTTTTTTAAGAAAATTTTTTCATTTTTCTAAGTTTGGGAGGAGAACTACCCCGGATTCCCCCTAGTTAATCCACTGCATATCAAACTGATGGCGGCTTCCTTGTTCTATTCCACTGCACTATTAGCGTCAACTTTTTTGCACTCTTCTCGTGAAAGAACTATACTCGAGTTTTTAACTCCTTTAAAGAGTTACAATTGAGATCAGTGGCCTAGCTAGACCTCCCCGGAATGGGAAGCAGTTGCGGCGCTACAGGGCGGGAATCCGCAAAGTCCATGGACCTTCCCCCTCCAATTCAGAGAAATAAATAAATTAACCTAATGGACCTCTTATGTTTTTGCCCAAAAATTGATTTTTCACAAAAATTTCATATAAAAATATGAAATTTTTGTGAAATATGAAATTTTTTTTCAACAAAAATGGTCGTTTTTTGGAATTTTTTTCAGTCTGGGGCACTATTGTTGTTTTTTTGGTAATTTTGGGCGAAAAAATCGCATTTGTGACCAAAAAACTGGATTTATTAATTTTCCGTGATTTTGTAATTCTTTCTCTATTTTAAAATTTTATATAATTTTTTAGAACTTTAACATTTATTTGAACACTACTCATTCTCATAAAAATGGCTGCTCGACCATTAGAAAAAGTTGTTGACCCTACTACTGGCCAAAAGAGGACCGTCCCAATGATTCCCAAAGACTTATGGACTCAAGGTGCCATAGACACTTCTCTCAGCAATAAGGGCAAATATAGCAGTGGAATTACCGGCAATTTTTTGGTGCCCGCTGGTTTGTTAGCCACTGTGGTCGCTTTAATGGGTAAGGATTAATTCTAAAAGTGTATGGTACATATGTGGTGAATTAAGCATTTTTGGATGGCCCATTGCGCATTTTTCACATAGAAATCTCAAATTTTTCGCGCTTTGCTCTAAAAAAATGCGAAGAATTTTTCGAGAATGCGACGAAATGGAGGGGATCATGCCCTTCTTGTCTACATATGGCATGGTAGAAAAATTTTAAAAAATCAAAAGGCACGATTCTCTCCGTGGGGATTAAAATTAGTTTATTTCAAAAATTCACCTTGATTTTCAGGGATTTCGTGTCAATTTCATAAAAATTCGTGATATTAACATGAAACCAGGGTAAACCATCTTATATTGATCCTCAAATTTTAGGTGTCATAAAATCTGGTACCTCAATGAATAGTCAACATGGACTTCAAACAATGGCTCGCTATCGTATCCTAGCTCAAGGCTTCACAGTTTGTGCAATGATTTGTGGTGCAGCATATATTAGTTCAAAAGAAAATAGACCAACAAAACCCGAATAAATCCAAAAATTTGCATAAAATTTTAGACTTTTTGGTATGAATACGGGCTTAATTTTTTATTTTTCGATTTTTTGTAATATAGTGTTGTATGTGTTAGTGGTGTATATTTTCTACATCCTAAAAATTCTTTCAAATTCTTATTGAAGAAAAATTTTAGGAAATCAAAAAATTGTAGCTTTTTAGCAATTTTTACAACACTTATGTTTTTGTATATAAAAAATCTCATTTTTGTTACTATGCATGTGTCTTTATTTTTCAAAGCATAAATGGATGGTGCATAGCTTAGTGGTATTGTCCTCACTTTCTGTGCAGAAAATCGTAAGTTTGAATCCCAGCCTAAACCATAAGCTTTTACATTTTTCATAATAATTTTTCATATCTCTATTTTTGTTTCTAAAACATTTTCAACTATTTTTGGGTTGATATAGGCTTGGTGGAGCTGGATAGTGAAGCTCAATTACAATAATTTTAAATCCTGACTATACAGCGCGACTAAGCCTAAAAAAACTGAAAATGTTTTAAGAATAAAAATCTAAGAAATCTGCAAAAATTTTCATAAAAATGGAAAAATTTGAAGTTTGGGCTGGGATTCGAACCTGCGTCCTACTGCGCAAAAAATGAGAAAAATACCACTGCAAGCATCTTTCAATCGGTCCATTGTTTGAAAAAATGAATGACGTGTGCGGTGCTGTGATATTTTTTATTTTTACAAAAATGACTGGATCTCTTTATTTTTAATTCAAATATAGTCCGTTTCTTCCTCAAAAAAATAGCCCGCATGCAATGGCCAAATGGTCCAAGGATTCTCCCGTCCGATCTGGCAAGTTAAGCAACGTTGGGCCCGTAGGTTCTGCAGAGGTGTAAAACTTTTGAAGTTCAAAAAATTCTTTTACAAACAATGAAGCAAAATTTTTTGCTGCGGGTTCAACGTTGCTTAACTTGCCAGATAGACAGGCAGAGCCTTGAACCACTTGGCCATCGCATGCTGGCTATTTTTTTCTTTTAGGCGGAAACGGACTATATTTTTATTTTGTATTAGATTATATTCTAACCATTAAAAAGACAATAAAATTAAATATTTTTTAATTGAAGCACTCAATAAAAAATTCGGTACTACTAAGGATTAGCGAGCCTACTAGACGTGAAATTTTGTTCAATAAATTTGTTTACTTTTTTCTTTGGAAATGACCTTTCTAGGAGTAACTTTATGTGGAAAATCATTTGCGCACATTTAGTGGGTTAGCTAATCCTTAGTTCGAATCTTGAAAATGCTGACCCCGTTTCAGGGTATTGTATTGAAGTGAAAATGAAAAAAACTCGAATCTTGACCATTTTGCTTCAATAAAATATCCTGAATCGGGGTCAGAGAAGCATTTTCCAGGCTCGAAAATATGCACAATCGATTTCACGCATAAAGTTACCCCTAGAGGTCAGTCCAACAAAACATTTTTTTGAAAAAAATTCACGTTTAGTGGGTTAGCTAATCCTTAGTAGTACCAAAAATTCTTCGGGGCGCACACATTTTTAAAAAATCTTCTGAAAATGGTGCTCAGACTCTCAGCACGGAACAATTTCAACATGCAAAATTTCTGAAAATTTTTAAAATCTTCATCGCACCAAGTGGAATTGAACCTGTAGACTTTTGAATGAAATCTCAACTCGTAACCACTGAACCATCAAGACACAATAACTTTGATATGTTAATTAATGTCGTGACGTTAGCTAATTTTTGCAGCATAGTGTGTATCACGCCATAAGTCTGAAAAATAGGGAGTATAGTGGCGCTGTGGATAAAGATCCAGTAAGTTAAGCAACGTTGAGACAGCCAGGTTCGATCCCGCTTAGGCCAAACTTTTGATTCTCAAGAGAGGGAAATTTTTTATGACGCCCAAAAACTTCTGTGCTAACATACCAAACCCAATATACCAAACTTTTTTTTATTGGAGCGAATACTTTATATAGGTGGCAGATTCTCAGCTTTATAATGAGTGGTTAACCGACTCTCAATTCAACTTCTAGCCGACTTTATGCTTGTTAAAAGATATCGCTATATTTTTCTTAAGTCTCTCACAAAGATAGGGCTCTAGACCCATGTAAAACAGCATTTTTTGCATTTCATTCTGCACGTAAAAATCTTGCGTTCTATACCACTTTTGTGTCAGAATGTTTGAGTGTTAAGAGAAGGAACTGAGTTTTCTCACAGATTTTTGTTTTATTTGATAAATCTCGGGATGTAGGATATAAAAAAGAATTATGTAATTTCGATGAGAAGAACTTACTTTTCTGAAACAAGCAAAAACTTGTGTTATTGAAACGAAAACTATCATAACTTTCTTGTTACAATTTTTGAACATCATTTTTGACCAGCGTAGGACTATACAGAGTGCGTTAAAAGTTCGTAATTACTTTTTTTTAAATGTTGATATTTGACTATAGAAGTCGATTTTTGACGAAATTTTCGACATTTCTAGAGTTTTTCTATGCGCCGAACAAGAATTCGTCGTTATTTTTTCTCCTAGACCTCGGGAATATGCAAAAATGGCTTACAAAAACAGACCTTTTTGGGATTTTATCCTCGTAGGGGTACCTTTCCGTGGTCAAAATCAAAAAATTTCTTGAGATTCGTGTTCCCTATGTCGAACCCCCCCCCCTCTGGATACCCAATTTCAGCCGATTTGGAGAACTTTTGACCACAGCAAGGTACCCCGACTTCTATAGTCAAATATCAACATTAAAAAAAGTGATCACGAAATTTTAACGCACTCTGTAGTTCAGGCAATTATTATATTGAGATAACATAAAATATTTATTCATTTAAAAGTACACAAAAAACTAAGATGACAACCAACGAAATTGTTTACAAATATTACTCCTTGTGGCATATTCTTCTCTCTCGTATTTCCAATAAAAATGGTTACATGCCTTGGCACAATATTGCTCAAGAGGATTTGTCTCTCCATTACAATATGCCCATGCTTCTTCGAACGTGCGAAAATGTTCCTTCCTTCCTAGCCATCGAACATTTTCGCCACTGGGCCTCGCATCAGATAAATCGATAAAGATCCATATTGAAATAAGGGAAATTAAAATAAAACGAATTAGATCCAATTCCGTAGATTTAAGAAGAAATGAGAAGAAAAATTAATGCAAGGAAACGATAAAACGTTACTGATCTTTGCTAGAAAAGATGGGCGGTTTTATATGCTTTTAAAATTTTATGGTCAGTGTTTGGCTGATAACGGGTCATGTGATGAAAATGGACGTTGAAACGTTATCACTCATTTTCGTTCACGTGAAAGAAAAGCTTCGAAATTTTGAGAATAACAAATGGTAAATTAATTTTTTGCCAATAATATACTTGGATTCATATACAATTGTTAAAAATTCCAACTAATTGCCTGTATGGCGCAGTGGTAGAGCGTCAGCCTATAGACCTAACATATCAAGGGTTCGAATCCTACCTGAGTCGAATTGCTTTTTTAAACTTTTTACATCATGAATTTAAAAAAATTTTGTTGGCAATTATATAGGAAAAATTTACTCTTTCTGAATATGCAAAAAATCGATTGCGTGCATTTCCGAACAAAAATTCCTGTGAAGAGCTATGAACTGCAAAAAAATCAAATTTCACTTGGTGCAAAAAGAATTGGAACCACCTGGGATTCGAACCCGGCGGTGTAAAGTAAAGAGTCAGCAGCGCACCCAATGCACCATTGACACTTCTGATTCGTAAAAATTTTTAATTTGCGTAAAATAAATTGCTTTAATGGCTAAAATTTAACATACTGATCAGAAGTGTCGATGGTGCATTGGGTGCGCTGCTGACTCTTTATTTTACATCGCAGGGTTCGAATCCCAGCTGATTACAATTCTTTTTGCTGGATCAAGCGAAATTTGATTTTTTGCACTTCATAGCTCTTATCAGGAATCTTGTCTGCCCAAATCGTTTTTTCAAAATCGATTTTTCGCAAAATTCAAAAAAGTTTGTGCATTACAACGAAAACTTTTACACAAATTCAAAATTTCAAACGCAATTATCTCGAAAACTACAACGATTCAGAACATACAATTATTACAACCAAGTCTATTTAAGATTGAAT
The DNA here is from genome assembly GCA_900406225.1 of Acrobeloides nanus. NCBI lineage: Eukaryota > Metazoa > Nematoda > Chromadorea > Rhabditida > Cephalobidae > Acrobeloides > Acrobeloides nanus. Next base: position 3,259 of record OZJO01015665.1, on the reverse strand, counting down.
GACACGGTCTAAAATGTTTTTATATACATGGTGGGCCAAAATCTGAATTCGAATTGTGGATTCTGATTTTGAATCCGGATTCTGAATCCAGATTCTGAATTTTCAGAATCCGGATTCTGAATTCTTTCTGATTCAGAATCCGGATTCTGGATTCGGGTTCTGAATCGGAGTCCGAATTCAGAATCCTGTTTCAGAATCCGAAATTTGGGTTCAGATTCTGAAGCCGAGTTCAGAATCCGAATTTAGAATCCAGGTTGAGAATCAGAATCCAAATTGAGAATCAGAATTCGAATTCAGAATCCGAATCCAGATTCAGAATATTGGTGCCAAAAAATATTTGTGTTAAAATAATATTGATTACTAGTGAACATTAGGTGTCGCACTTAACGAGAATTTTTTTTCAAAAAATTTTTAACTTTTTTTCTTTAGAAATGACCTCTCTAGGGGTAAATTTATGCGAGAAGTCGATTGCGCACATTTCCGAGCCTTGAAAATGCTTTCCTGACCCCAATTCAGGATATTGCATTGAAGCGAAAATGGTCAAAATTCGAACTTTTTCCATTTTCGCTTCAATACAATATCCTAAATCGGGGTCAGGGAAAGATTTTTCAAGGTTCGGAAATGTGCGCAATCGATTTCTCGCATAAATTTACCTCTAGAGAGGTCATTTCCAACGAAAAAAAGTTAAAAATTTTTTTTTGAAAAAAAATTTACGTTAAGTGCAATACCTAAACATAAAAATTCGATCCGACAAAAATGCTACTGACAAATTTAATGACTAATTCGATCCGACAGTGTCGGATCACTGACTAATTCGACGATGAATTTGTTACCCCTCCGTGTCGGATCAACCTTTTTTGGCTCCAAGCGGGATTCGAACCCGCCACCTTGTGGCCACGAAGTCGCTGCTTTGTCACTGCACCACCGATGCTTAGAATTTCATAAACTCATCAAAAAAGTCGATCCGACACTCTGTCGATTTGTTTACGCTTCCAATCAGGCTTCGGATAAAAATTTTTCATTTAAAAGGTCAATGCCTTTAGAAAAAAAGGTTTTAAAAGGTTTTGACTGTGAGAAAAAAGACATTTTAAAAGGTCAAAAAATTTTTATTACGTACTTTTCGGTATTTAATCTTAAAAAATCAAACTTAAGAATATGTATAAATTTTAGAGTTTTTAAAAAAATTTCAAAAAATAATCCCATGTTTTTGCTGAAAAACACTCATTTTTAAGCGAAAAACGCTCAGAATTTTTCGATTTTCGACGAAAATTTTGTTGAAATCTTTGAGTCAATGCAATAATCAGCGCCGCAGGCGAATTTTTTTGTTGAAAAATGCTTGTTTATATGCTGAAAATGCTCAGAAAATGGCCAATTTTTGGTTTAAAAAAATGTCAAAATTTGGGATTTTTTGTTGAAAAATGGAAAAAGTTGGATATTTGGTGAAAAACTTTAGTTAAAGAAAAAAACAGCGCCGCAAGCGAAAATTTTTTGAGAAATACTTATTTTTAAGCTGAAAATGCTCAGAAAATTACAATTTTTGTATGTTCATTTCAATAACAAATTTTTTGCTTCAAATAGTTCACGTTTCACACCAACAATTCTTATGAATTCACGTTTCACACCAACAATTCAAGTTCACGTTTCACACCAACAATTCTTATGAATTTTTTAACTATTGTAAGAAAACCTTTTTTAAAAGGTTTAGGTCAAGAAAAAAAGGTTAAAAGAAAAGATTTAAGTTGAAAAAAAGGAAAAACCTTTTAAAAAAGGTGAAATCCGAAGCCTGCTTCCAATGACCTCAAAAAATAAAGATTTAAAAACAATTGTTTACTACATATGTAAAATCGCATGCTAACAATCGAATTCCATGCTTAGAATTTCATAAACTCACAAAAAGTTGATCCGACACACAAGCTTTGTGTCGGATCCGATACGATCCAACGGTAATTTTTTGGAACTTATGCACTTCGGCCCCCCCCCCAAATTCGCATAAATCAAACATTTTGTTTGATTTATGCGAATTTTGTGGGGCCGACGTGCATAAGTTCCTAAAATTCCCACGTTTTTCTACCCTGTTGAGTTCCCACGTTTTTCTGCTCCTACTGTGTACAATCTCGTTTTTCTGCCCTACCGAGTAAAATCCCCACATTTTTCTGCCCTGAGTAAAATCATACGTTTTTCTGCCCTACTGAGTAAAATCCCCACGTTTTTCTGCCCTACTCCTGAGCACATAGTCAGGAAAAGCAATAGAATCATTCTGTTGTACAACACAACCTCTTGTACAACAGATTTAAACACTGTTTCCAAGTGATCTTATCAAGAATACCTCATTTCAATTTATTAATTAAATAAAATTTTTGAGTCTATTCATCGAAGTAATCAGCCTAGACACAGCCTGTTCCAGTTCGTTATTGAGCTTGGGATCAAAACTTGTTCTATCCTTTCTCTGCTTCTCATATAGCATAGCTACAAACCTATGCAAGTATGCGTTCAGTTCGAACTGTTCTCGGAGTTCTTTTTGTTGAGCTCCGATAAGGTTCATTGCACGCGCTAATTCGTTCTTAACTTGAGCCAAATCGTTGGATGAAGATGAATTTGGGTTAGATTTTGGCTCGACCTAAAAATTTGGGTTGGATAAGAAGTGCAAGTGTTTGGCGTGGACGAACATTTTTTTGTTTTTACAGCATGTTCTGAATCATTGTAGTTTTTGAAACTGTTCATGTTTTCGTTGTAATACACAAATTTTTTGAATAGAGTACTGTTATTTAATCTAAAGGTATAGAGGTAAATCGTTATCGTTGCCGAGGTAATCGCGTTTGAATTTTCATCTGTGTATTACAACGAAAATATGAATGCAGTGAAAATTCGTCCCTGAATCAATAAGAAAGTTGTGTATTGATGCGAAAATTAAAAAAAAATTTTTAATTTTCGCGTCAATACACAACTTTTGATTGATTCAGGGACGAATTTTCTTGATGCACATGTCTCATCCACAAATGTTCGCCCGCAAGACCACACAAAGTGTTTGTACCTTTAAACTTGCAGATTTCTTTTCAAGTATACTATTTGAACTACTCGGATCTCTGGTTGCCTCGCCAATAGCTAGGTCAGGCTCCACAGCAAGAATACCCCGCTCTTTGTATTGTTTGATAACGTTGAGAAGTTTTTTTCTCGGACCAAACAAGGTTATCCCCATGTCGGTGAGATCGTTCTCTGTGAGATTCAAGAAGAGGCTCAATGTGATTTCGTCACGTTCAAA
>OZJO01015656.1:0-10963 GCA_900406225.1 Acrobeloides nanus | reverse complement strand
GACGCATTTTTTTTCAATTTTTTGACCCCCGAAAAATTTTTTCAGAATTTTTCGATGCGCGCAATCGATTTCTCGTGGCCGAAAACCCCCGAGTACCAAAAATCAGCCAATTTGGAGAAAAAAATTTTTTTTTCGAGATCTGACCCTAAAGTGGTCCCCCCCTTTAAAGGGGGTAAAAATTAGGGCTCTTTCTCCAAAAAATTTTTTTGAAACATGACCTTCTAAGGCAGGATTTATACTTCTGTCGCGACGCGACAGTGCATTTTTGTGTCGCGCGATGTGTCGCGACGGAAGTATAAATCCTGCCTAAGGGTAAAAATAGGGTGCAAATTTATGCTACCTTTTTAAAAATCCAAAATTGGTCCGCAAGTGTAGTGTCCGCAAAAGTGGGTCTAGAAGCGTGGTGGCGCTATAAATTTTTATTTTTTGGATTTCGGGAAGGGATCATTTGACCCTTTTGACCCACCCTCGCTAATTGTTGCATGATCATTGACCCCTTTGAACCATCTATCTACTTTTTTCATGATCAATGTCCCATTAATTGAAACAAGTTTTGAATAAAAATCATTTTCACATGTTGTGAGGGTTCCTTGTAAGAGATGAACTAATATATGGATTCGTGGCTAAATAAAGTTTCATCAACATAACTTGGCTATTATTAGATTGGTCGGAAATGGATCACGATTTTGGATAAACAAACTTGCATTTTTGATGGGTTATAAAAAGCCTTACTAAACATTTTGCAAGATATTTTCTCTCTTAACTATGCAAAATCTTCTTTTCGCAATAATATGAGACTACTTGACAATGTTTATGTTTTTAAAAATGTTTTCTTGTTTGAAATTATCGATTGCTTCCTTCTTTTTATTCAATGTGTATATTTGTTTACTTTGGACGCCTTATGCAATGTGTTTACTCAAAATATATATATAAATTAATGCGCATGATCAATAAAGATTATTTTTTGGAACAAAATTTGTTATTTCAGTGAAAGTTATTGTTTAAATTTTGTCTAAGGAAAATTATTATTTTATATAAATTGTATTATGGCTAAAAATGTAATAAATGCTTCTATTACGCCCTATTACCCCGAACTTTCAAAACATGGTATACATCTTTATGATAGGTAATTACTATTAGCGATCAACGGTCAGTTGGTAACATAAAATTTCTACCAGGGCTTAGGCCTAAGCCTAAGCCTAAGCAAGGCCATGCCTAAGTCTAGACTTAAGCAAGGGCTAAGTCTAAGCCTAAACCCTTAGGCCTAATCCTAGGCCTAAGACAAAGTCTAGGCTTAAGCCTAAGCCTTAGGCCTAAGCCTAAGTATAAGCCTAAGTCTAAGCCTAGGCCTAAGCCTAAGCCTAGGCTTAAGCCTAAGCCCTGGTAGAGATTGTATGTCACCAACTGACAATTTCTATTGTCAGTTGGTGACAAAGATTTATGTCACCAACTGATAATTACCCCTATTAACAGGCCCGTACGAACTTCCGATTTGGGGGGGGCCCCAAACTTGCCTTGATGCTCCTTACGCTTTTAAAAAAAATTTCCAAAATTTTAGGTAAAACATAAGAAGGGACCAAGGTGATTTTTTTCGATTTTTTCAAAAAATTTTCAAAAACACCTTGGTTCCTTCTTATGTTTTTTTCACGCCAACAAACGCAAAAAAATTTTTGTCGAGAAACGCTTTTGTAATCTGAAAATGCTCAGAAAATTTCGATTTTTAACGAAAATTCTTGAAATCCTAGAGATCAGGCAAAAACCAGCGCCACAGGCGAAAATGTTTTTGAGAAATACTTATTTTTAAGATGAAAACGCTCAGAAAATGAAAATTTTTGGTGAAAAAATAACAGATTTTGAACATTTTTGTTGAAAAAATAAAAAATTTTGGGCAAAAACATAAAGGGGGATCCTTATGTTTTTTTCAGGCTTCGGTCAGGTTTGGGGTATCCGGCTTCAATGCTCGTACGCGCCTGATTACTATCGACGAATCAACAATTCCCTCTCCCCCAGGACAATTGCCCCATAGGACAATTGACACCAGAAAACCAAAAAGAAAATTGCTTCAATTTTTGCTCAAACGTTGGTTGCAAGTTTAGGAAAAAGTTGCCTGAATTTCAATAAACCTTTAATAAAATCGTGTTTATCTACACGATTGGCTCAACTAATCCAAAACCTAGTTTCGGGAGGAAAACAGAGTTTACCATAATATGGGGTTTTTCATCTAGAGCCCATGGACGATTGGCTAAATTAACAGATTTGCAGTTTATAGGCTAGGGTTCGAATCCCGAAAATTTAGCACAAAAAACCGCTGTGCCCCCACACGTTTGCTGGAGGCAATTGTTGATTTGCCATTTCTAAGCAAAGTGCTTGAGTGTAATTGTAATTTTATGTAGGAATAATCAAATAACATTGCATAAAGTTAAATGGCCTAGAAAAAGAGGACACAGAAAACCTATAGGTGGAATGGATGATGCCATTTTAAATGAGCCAATTTCTTTGTATTGGGCTAAAGATGAACTCTGGACGACAACTTTTAATGTATAAATTTTGTAAAATAATAGAGTGGTTCTGATTTTTCTTAAAGATCGAGACCCGTCGGGAAAAAAATTTCAAGTATTAAAAAATACCCTAAAATTGTCTGAATCAGGGTTAGTAAAGAGTTTTTACGCTCTGATTGCAATCGATTCCCCGAATAAAATTACCCCTTGAAGTCATTTTTAAAAACATTTTTTCCTATCGAGATCTGGCCTCGATCTGCACCCCCTTTAAATATTAGATTTTAACACACACACAAAATTCGATGCGACAAAAAGTTACCAAATCGAAATTTTTTGCCATTGCCCACTCCACCAGTATTTTCGCAGGGTGCTCCCATACATAGGTCACCAGTAGGGGGGGGGGAGTACACCGGTCCCTCAGGATGTATAGATGAATGGCCTTTTAAGGGGGGGGGGGTACATGCATACATGAACAAGGAGGGAGGACAAGTTACCTCGGGGCTATTTGTTGTCGACCAAAAAAAAGGTCTATTTTTTCAAAAATTTGTATGATGAATGAATTTGGGGGGGGGAGGGGGGTACATGAACCCCCTATGATGGATGGATGAATGACTATAAAGGCGGAAGGTCCAAGGATGGGTGGTGAGGGGGGGGGGATACTGTATCTCCTCCCCTTGGTGACCTATGCTCCCATACTCGGATTATCTCTATGTGCCACCCCTACCCAGTTGAACGCTAGCTCCACCACTGCAGTTTGTAAAAAGTTCCTTTTAAGGAAAAATTCTTTTTATATTAGGAATGTTCACTTGAAGCCAAGCACTTATCTAAAGATGAAATTGATTTTTCTGGCCATTTTTACGCACAACTAGATGGTGATATAGCATATATACCCGAAGATAATCAGCATAATTTTCTCATAATATTCTGCGAAGACATTAAACGTATTGATAAGCAGCCAATATTCCATGCTATAAGATTTTCTAAAGATTGTTCAGTTAGAATTGAATCATTTTTAATCCATTCTTTGCCTATACCCATTAAGTTGGGCGAAAAGTGTACTTTTAATGTTTATGCTTATCATCGAGCGGTAATTTTTACCCTCCCCCTCGGTTATGGTTATAACGGTTATGTAACGGTTAATTAACCATAACCGAAACCAGTTATGGTTACGGTTATGCTTATGGTTACGAAAATTCAAATTTTTTGGTGGGATCGAACCCGCGCCTATATATAACATGAACAACTCCATCCTATCCATTATGCCATGCGCACCCCGATTTTTGAGCTCGCTATGAAACAGATTATACTTAAAATACATTTTAGGTTAATGCAAAGATGTGTTTTGTTTCCCCATATACTATACACTTACATATACTGCAAGTTGAAAGAGCACCATTTATACTACTAAAAGATAGCCCACGTGAGGATGACTTTAAAGAACCTACATTACCATGGACTTTTACGTCACGAATTTTAACATTAGAGCCTGTTAATCTGTTTAATTTTGCTGGATATGGCTTACTTATAAGCCATTTACAAGACCATCGGGAACAGGTAACAATTTAAAAATTGATACAGTCGACCTTCGATAATAGGCTATCCTAGGCCGGTCTCTAGCGTGACCTGCTATCGATGATCGACTGTATACAAAATTAAGATACAACCAGCTCACTGGCCGTATTTAATGAGGGCAGATAAAAATTCAAGAATTGGTTCGTTAGAGCAAGAGTTTAAAATTTCTTGGCTAGATGTTGATGCAACAAAATTTAAGCACAAGATGTTTAATGGGTTGTCTGGAAGCTACGAAGGAAAAAATGAAAAACTTGGAATAGAATTTAATTCAGACACGAACGAATATTCAGTTGACGTAAGAAAGATCGTAACTGGGTTCAAATTTTAGAAGGATGGGGTACTCCAAAAAATTATCATGAGCTACATGTTTTTTGTATGATCTCGTTCTAGTTAAAAACATTTTTTTTCAATCTTTGATTTTGACGTTTATTGGAGGGGTGGCTGGGGTGAAGATTTCCTGTGGCTCCCCGCTAGGCGTGATTCCAGTGCATAGGGAAGGGAGAATTGCCCCTCGGGGCTAAAAATCGAAAAAAGGCATAGACTGAAGTAAACGAAAGGATTGAAACGATACAAATGAAACGATGTTATTCCCAGACGGAAACGAGTTTGAATTTGTCGGAATATTGACACGAAAACCCTGAATTTGGTTTCGTTTCATTAGTATTTTTTATTTAATCGTTCATTCGGCATAGTCTCAAATGAAGCGAAAGGTTTGAAACGACACGAATGAAACGATCGAATAAGACTATACGAATGAAACAAGCACAGATGGAACGAATATAAATGAAAAGATACGAATGAAACGATGTTATTTTCAGACGACGTCCGGAAACGAGTTTGAATTTGCCTGAATATTGACACGAAAACCCTGAATTTGTTTCATTATGTCGTTTCATTCGTATCGTTCCAACTATTCGTTCTATTAGAGCCTATGCCGAAAAAATCATAAGCCCCTTAATTTTTGGCATGCCGAAAACTGGGTGGGTCCTGTTTCCTGATCCGGATCATTTTACCATTTTCAATCTTTCCTTTTTTGCATAATACTCGTCTTTTTTTATAGATTTTGACCACAAGACCGGACGGAACTTATTTCTTATATGCGAAAGATAACTCAACAACATTTGCCATGATTTTCGCATTAGCTGATAAATTCAATGGTGATCCAGTAGAAGATACGCTAAAAGTGTTTTTATTCCAAAATGGTATGCTAGACAAATTTTTCAACGAATTATATTTTTAGGCCAAGCTTTACGATTAGATGCTGGCGTATGGCACAGTTTACCTATCCTAATTTATCCACATGGTGAAGCAGAATTTTGCGAAATTGTCTGTGAAACAAATGCACTTATTGAAATCAATTTGCATTATGAATGTGGCGAAGGATTGAAGTTTAGAAGTGGTTGATTATTTTGTTGCATTTTTCTGTGTTAGTCCATTCTGTGTTAGTCAATTCTGTGTTAATCAATTTATTTTATAAAAATTATAAAAAATTAGATACACCAAATTAGATTTATGCCAGTTCTACTTTAAACAACTTTTTTTAATGTCGGATGAAGCAATACCAGACAGCATGAATGATAGCTGGCTAGAATTTTTAAAATATAAATTTAACNAATCAATTTATTTTATAAAAATTATAAAAAATTAGATACACCAAATTAGATTTATGCCAGTTCTACTTTAAACAACTTTTTTTTAATGTCGGATGAAGCAATACCAGACAGCATGAATGATAGCTGGCTAGAATTTTTAAAATATAAATTTAACACAAAAAACTATAAAGACTTACAATGACAAAAAAGCATAGCAGAACGATATTAAGACAAACGTGTCCATTACATTCTTTTGAATGAAACCAGATTGCTAATGGCTACAATTGATTTAAAATTGTAAATATTGAAATATTTTAAACAGATCTATCCTACTCTACACAACATCTCTGTTTTTCTTATGCTATCCACTCTTAATTAGATTAAAGGACAAGTTCATGGAAATAGATTGTTTTTAAAGTAGCCTATCTTGTAGAGCACAAAATTTTGGGCAACTTTGGTCAATAAAGTTATGTGTGTTTGAGCTAAACTGAAGGACTTTTATGTTCTTAAACGTTTCCCACGTATTCGTGTCAATACACAACAAAATTCAAATTTTTTGGCGCAAAATTCCATTTTGCTTCGATTATTTAAACTTTCATAAAATGAACATTGTAGCGATTGTTTATAACTCACCAAGACGAATGAAATGATATCAAAATGATCCAATTTGAACATTGTTTTGGGTTATTGAAACGAAGACCCTGATTCATGTTTTCGTTTCAATAATCCAAAATTATTTTCAAATTTGATTATTTTATTGTTATTTTATTTGTCTTGGCAAGTTATAAAAAATTGCTGCAATGTTTATTTTATGAAAGTTTAAAAAATTGATACAAAAATAGAATCTTCAGCGAAAAATTTGAATTTTGTTATCTATTGACACGAATACTTGGGAAACGTTTGACAACATAAAAATCTTTTAGTTTTGCTCAAAACACATAATTTTATTGACCAAAGTTGCTCAGAATTTTTTTTCTCTACAAGATAGGCTACATTAAACAAATTTATTTTTCTGGCACAGTTCCTTTAAAATCTGAAGTAGAAGTGTGGAAGGCTTAGACAGATGTGGGAAAATCCCTGCCCAATGACATGGTTGCATTTTTATATTAAAAATGGGCTACCAAGGAACTTTCTGAAGGAAATAAAAAAAGCGTTCTTTTAACTAAAGTCCCCTATAATCTGGGATCATCTAGGGACTACAATGTACATTTAGGTTATTTTGAAACATATCTTGAAAAATTTTGAGGCTATTTAAATCTATAAAGTTACCGGCAAAATGATGATAAGCAAAATTTCAATAATTTTTTGAGTATCAGGATCAGTCATTACTATTTTTAAATACCTTTAATAAGAGAAATATTGAAAAAATTCAACTGAGTGATCAAATCGATTGAGAATAACCTCGGTTAAACAAACTCAATACGAATTAGACTGTGAAAATCTAACAATTAAAAACGAGTTCAACTAACTCGGTCCTTATATGAAGAGTACAGCAGGTATGAAAAATGAGGAACTTCACAGAGCGAAAAAAACCAGATTATAACAAACACATTTAATCTCACTCAGACTCTTGTGGTTGTGTTTGGTTTTATAACAATGTTTTATAACACCAACCGGCGTTTTTAGGGGCTTAATGAAAAGAACGCTTGCCCTGTGGGCTAGAGCCGATCTTTTCAGGATGAAGAAGAACCTATGACTTTCTTCGGGTATTTTAGGATGGAGAGATACGTGTGGTCTTCTCCGGTGCTCTGTGGGTCTTTTAGAGTGAATAAGCACCTGTGATCTTCTTCTGTGCTTGAAACGATGGAAACTCTGTAAGCTTCCTGGAAACCTTGTGAATTTTCGTAAAATGATGATAAGCAAACTTTCAATAATTTTTTGAGTACGTCTGTGACAATTTTGAGTGGTAGAAAACAAAATATAACATTGCCCTTTTTCAAATTGATTAATCTTGGGTCATTTTATTCGTCTCGTGAAGTTATAAAAAATTGTGGAGATACTGAACTTGGGGGGGGGGGCACCTAAAGTGACCCCCAAGGCCGAAGTAAAAAGCATCGAATTTTTTACAGCAACACACCCCCTAGGGGTAAAAATTGGCGCGGAACACGCTGGTGCCATTATCTTCAAACCAAAATCTTCGAAAAGCTAAGAATTTCCCAATTTTTAAATAAAACAACTTTTTTGAGTTAGGTTGTATAAAATAATTGAGTTAAGTTATATAAAGATTATTATTGAAAAAGTGCAAAAATTTATGTTTTCGAAGATTTTGGTTTGAAAATAATGGCACCAGCGTGTTCCGCGTCAATGTTTATCCCTAGAGGATGTGTTTTTGTAAAAATTTCCGCGCTTTTTACTTCGGCCTTGGGGTCACGTTAAGTGCCCTCCTCCCCAAGTTCAGTAGCTCCAAAAATGCTACAATGTTTAATTTATGAAAATTTAAAATTAATTTTTCCGCCAAAACTCTGCGTATTGAAGCGATATGCACGACATCATGTTTTCGTTTTAATACACAGAATTTCAAATTTTACAATCTTTTTTGCCATTTTCTCCATGAAAATGAAGTTTTTTCTCAGAAATCGCTCCATTATAACATATATCAAAATATAAATTTAATGAAGTACCAAAACCAAGTTAACAAACGTAACAAACTACCGTCTTTAAAAAAAATATCACATATCAAACCCTTCAAACTCATCATCGGAGATAAAGTTAAAATTTTCGTACAATTCAGTCGATAATGAATCCAAGTTAGCTGGGTATTCTTCCAAATCACTCGTCTCTTCTTCACTTTCTTCATCATCAAAGCTCTCATTTAACGCTCACCTAAATCCGTTCAGTATGCATTCTGGAGTCACGTCTTTCCAGCTTTCTACAATCCAATTGCACACTTCTTGAAGAGATGCATGGCGCATTTTTCAGTTTTTTGTGTAAGTGTGCTTCGCCGTATTGATCATCCATTCTTCCCATTTTGCTCTGAGCTTGCTTTTGAAGGATTTGTTGACCGAAATATCGAGTGCTTGCAGCTTCTTAGTCAACCCGCCTGAAATAACCGCCATCTTAGCATGAATGGTACTCTTGACGTAGTCGGTTAATTGACATTTGGCTGAGTCAAGCATCAATAGAGATTGTTCAGGAACCCCAAGGCAAAATTCGAAAATTTTAAAAGTGCTCAGATTTTAATAAAAACATATTTTTGGGGTATTTTTAGGCCCAGAATACGATTTTAATGGTTTAAAAATGTTGCAACGTTATTTCATCTAAGATTCAAGGGTGCGGCTTATACACGTGAAATTAGGGTAAGTTNTAGGCCCAGAATACGATTTTGATGGTTTAAAAATGTTGCAACGTTATTTCATCTAAGATTCAAGGGTGCGGCTTATACACGTGAAATTAGGGTAAGTTTATCTGGTTAAGAATCGTTGAAAAATATTCCTCATGTTTTTAATTGCATTAAAAGTAAAAGATAAAAAATCTTTTTTTAATTAAGTTAAAAGCATTTATCTAAAAAGGCAACAGCTGCCTAAATTAACTTTGCCCTGTTTTTTTAAGCTTTTTTTTCCAAGAGAGCAGAAAATTGAGAGAAATGAACTTTTGCTTAAAACTAACATCATGTGGTTCTAAACTCTTTTGTTATGCATTAATTTTTTGATGGTGCCAGGATATACTGACGTTTCGAACATCTTAATACATTTGGCTGGCACACTACATATATTTATGTCTTGTTAATGAAACAAATTCCCAGTGGTTGTGTCTCTTTTCTAGTATTTTTAACAAAAATAATGTAAGCATATTGATCCGTATAAGAAAATAACATGATTTTTTAAATTTTTAGAATTATTACGGCAAACTTGAATATTACAAATGAGTCGGATATAAAGTAAATTTTGGGTAGAAATTAATTAATGGTAGCAAAAAACAGATTTTTGCGATTTTTTCAAATCTTAAAAAAATTTTCACCAAAATAACCTTATAGAGATTTTTATACAAGAGAAAGCGATTGTGCGTATTTCCAAAGTTCGGAAAAAACAAATTCCGAACCTTGAACACGCTTCTCTGGCCGTGATTCTAGCGTGGTTTCGAAAAAATTTTTTGCCTCCATCTCCAGTACCACGTGTAAAAATGGGTCAAAAATCGAAAACATCAGATTTTTTCGAAATCACGCTAGAACTGTTCCTACGTTGATATACATCGACCAGCGTTAAAATTTGACCGAAAACAATTATCTATGGTGTTTTAGACAGGTTGGAAAATTCAAGAAATGCACGTTAATTGGGGATGTGAGCTTCGGACAAGGATTTGGATTTTTGGCTGCCCATTTTTGGCTTTTGGTTTTTTGGCTGAAATGACTTTCAAAAATTTTCCCGTGCATTAATCTCACTAAACAAATTCAACTTGAAGCGCGCTCGAAACGTTTAGGGCGACCTTTGAACGTACAAGAAAGTGTCTCTTAAATAATAGCAAATTTTTGAAAAAATCGAAAAATTGATTTTTTGGGCCATCCTGTTAATTGTTTGTAGAAATTCTACTAAAACTATTATTGATATTGGAGATTATTTGAAAAACTATAATACCAATATTAGACCAACAGGAGAAAATGGTAAGTAAATTTCAAAAATTTATGGATTAAAGTTGTTTGCGCTCAACCCCTTCCCCTGAAAAACTAATATGTTATGTTGTAGAAAAATCAGTTTTTCCAGATTCTGGTAAAATTTGTAATATTTTTTAATTCTAAAAAGTCTAACGACACTTTTCTTATGCTCGTCCTTGGTTCAAGTATTGTATCCATGTGTTTTGGGGGGAGGTAATCCATGTGTTTGAAGTTGGGTCTAGCGCTCCTAAAAAACCGTAATACGGTTATTTATTTTTGATTATTGGGAGGAGGGGGTAAAAATTCACAAATTTGGATTAAGTAATAATTGAACCCTTACTCATTTTTATCATAAACCTTTTTGAAACAAATTTTAGGTACAGGACCAGTGAAAGTTCAGGTGGATTTGTTTATCAGAAGGTAAATGTTTAAAAAAAATCAAAATTTTAAAAATATTTTTAGCATCTCAAATGTGGATGAGGCTAAGATGGAGTATAGCTTACAGCTAACTTTGAGGGAAACATGGATCGATAACCGATTGGCCTATGGAAGAGACCAAGAAAATTCAAGCGATTACTTTGTGTTGGGTGCTGAACAAGAGATTTGGAGACCTGATACTTTTATTTATGTATAAGGATTTTTCGAAATATTTTATATGCCTGCTTTTAGAATGAAAAGCATGCGCAAAAGCATGATGTAGATAGGCCAAATGT
>OZJO01015655.1:0-13868 GCA_900406225.1 Acrobeloides nanus | reverse complement strand
TTTTGCCTCATTTTTTGACTATCAACTTCAAAGTCAAATATCTCGCCATTGTTAAATAATTTTTATATACGGTTTTTTGCATATGTTAGAGGGACTAAAGCTCTGTATTTTCATAAAAAAATTAAATTTCTAACATTTTGTTAAGGTGAAGAAAATCGACTTTGAAAACTTCAAAGTAATTTTTGACAATTTTAGGATCAACGATTTCGACAATTTTTATCAACACTTATTCGGCCATTGTTCAGCTATAATTTAAAAAAGATCGCATAGAAATTCGTTAGAGGGAGTGCGAGAACGACTAAAAACATTGATGATGCATACTAAAATGAACGCTCTGTACCTATACTCGTACCCATACCTCTACCTCTCCTATACATAGTTGAGTTTCTACAAAAATTCTAGTTTATGGCATCGAATATAATGACACGGGTAGACTGACCCAAAATTTTAATTCATCATACCTCGATAATCTAGCCAAATTGAACAAGAATTTTAACAGATCGGATAGTAATTCTTTTATCAATTATCAAACTGAAACTGATCATCTAGATGATCAATTTGGTAACTTTTGATCCATTTAACCATAAAATAAGTCCTTAGATTGGAGTTTTATGGCCAATATGTCCGGAATCAGCTTATTTAATGAAGCAAGACGGGGTAACCTGGAATTGTTAATGGAGAATGCAATGAGAACCAATAACTTCACAAATCTCGGAGATGTTTGCTCTTCTTTGAACTATGATCGATTTCGACAAGTTCGCCCTGACATAGACAATAAATGGCAAGATGGGGTTAGGACATTTGATAAGCTCAGGAACGTTAATTTCGGGCTGAATATGTTTGTAAGTATTTTTACGGGAGTATGATGGCATAATCTCTAGTTTGGTATACTCGGAATCTTCATTTCATTGGTGGTCATCCGGCTAATCCATAAATATACAGAGCTGAGAACATCATATGGGTATTTCTGCCTAATCCAAGCATATACCGATCTAATCCTATTGGGAAATACAGTCATCTTTGAAGGCTTTATGTCAATCAGGTAATAGGATCTTTGGGATTTTAATGCTTTCTAGAGTGTTTATTGGTGGGCACGACAATCTTGGCAATGTTGACTTTAAATTTGATGATGCTATATTGCCTTGGCGATGGGACTACTTAATGTACTATATTTTCTATTCATCCAAATTTGCTATATCGGCTATTACTTTTCTAAAAGCATTTACAAGATGCATCGCAGTGTATCTTCCTTTGGTTTTTTACTATCATAACATATTTGATGAAAAGCATACTCTCATAAATTGTTTAGGTAAGGGTTGGTACAAGCTATCGTACTTTTTCGGTACGATGACCTTGAAAATTTTCATTTATCGTACTTTTGGTGTTATTTGGTAGTACTCATGAGTACTATCGAATGGTAAAAGAATTTTTACAAAAAATTTTTTTAGTGCGATAAAAGTACGACAAAATGAGCGGCATTTTATCGTACGATGGGTCTAAAAAAATTTTTTCGTAAACATTCTTTTATATACTATTCGATAGTACTCATGAGTAAGAAGATTTGGAACAAAAATATCATAGATAATTTAATAAAATTATCCACTTCATAGGTTATCCTACTGGGGGCAGTGACGTAGCTAGAGGGGCCCGTAAGGGGTGCGTTGAACCGGTAGGGACATGGATTGGAAAACATAATTTTCAAGGGAATTTTTTGACAACAAATAGCTTAAAAATATGCCATTTTGTTAGAGGGGGAGTCAACTTTGCAACAGCACTCTGGAGACCATTTCTAGCAGAGTTTTTATTATAACTTTTGATAGATAAATCCGATTGACTTATTTTTGGTGTCATTTTGAAGCTCAGATTCTGAGCTTCAAAATGACATCAAAACCAGGTCAAACGGATTTATCTATCAAAAGTTATAATAAAAACTCTGCTAGAAATGATCTCCCGAGTGCTACTGCAACTCCCCTTTAAGAAAAAAACGAAAGTTTTTGATAAAAAATTGCAAATTTTTACCCTCGGACAAAAACATGGGAGGAATCCTTATGATGTTATTGGTGTCCTGCACCTTCCCCTTGCATACCTATAATGGGTAAATAAACCCCATAATGGGTAAATAATCCTCTGGATATACCCATCACCATATGCGCGCAGGATAGGAGCAAATTTTTCGTCGAAAATGCATAGGATCTTCAATCTTCGGCATGAAGCTGGCTCGAAATGCGAGGGAGTAGGCAAAATTTCCCTCTCCTCCCTCGAATATACAGCCTCTCCTCTAATGGGAAAATACTAGATGTGTTAAATTTTTACCATGTACAACTCTATTCTATTTAGTCATTTTGGCCGTTATGTTCCTCATATCATTGCCAATTACAATTCCTCCGCAATGGATATCTTCAAGTAATTTTTGATTAGTCGAACATATGAAAACTTCCAAGGTTGCAAAGTAATCTTCGCCAGATCCCAGTACATTCAATTGGACACATGTTCCCAACTCTATTGGTGGGTTCAAACATACGCGGAATTCGTTTTGGCTATGCTTTGCTTCGTGTTTGATATGGCCACTTTCTATAAACTAATTCGAATCAATAGAGATCGATTGGCAGCTCAAAACGACAATGCAGAGGCTCAAAGAAGGCTTTTAGAACGCTTATTTTTGATTCAAGTAAAAGCATTTAAAGGACCACTGAACTTTTGAATAGACCTCGAAAATTTATTTTTAAAAGAAAGAGGAATTTTTGCTGATCATTTTTTGTTTTTACAGTACCTCTTGAAAGTTTAATCCTTTTGAGATATTTGCGTTTGAAATTTTCTTCAAAGTTTTCAAATGTAAATTTGTATTGAAACGAAAGAGATTGACCCTGACCGGGATTAGAATATTCAAAATTTCATTTGAAAAAATTGCGAATTTGTTATCAAAATTTTATTGCAAATCGATTGTACTCACAAAGAGCTATCCAACGAGTGGTCGATGTCCATATTTCGCATTTTGAGAAGCGTGTAAAAAAATAGTATGCTTTTTGGAGAGTTTTCGACGATTTTTGGCACAATATTTTTTACACACTTCCCAAAATGTGAAATATGGACATCAACCACTCATTGAATAGCTCTTCGTGAGTACAATCGATTTGCAATAAAATTTTAATAACAAATTCGCAATTTTTTCAAATGAAATTTTGAATTTTCTAATTACGGTCGGGGTCAATCCCTTTCGCTTCAATACAAATTTATATTTGAAAACTTTGAAGGAAATTTCAAATGCAAATATCTCAAAAGGGTTAAACTTTCAAGGGGTACCGTAAAAACAAAAAATGATCAGCAAAAATTCTTCTTTCTTTTAAATATAAATTTTCGAGGTCCGTTCAAAAGTTTAGTGGTCCTTTAAGGGGTCACATATAGGCTCGGGTTCGAATCCCAACTCCTTCCAAAAGCTTTTGAATTGCATGAAAATTTTTGCACATGCTTAATTTTGGCTTTAAATTCAACTTAATCATTACCTGCGTCGTTAAACTGCTATCTAGCTCTTTAGCCATTTGGGATGGGAAAGGTAGCCCTGTAGCTCGTTCGAATCGTCTCAATGAGCTGAGTAAAAATATCTTTAGTCACTTTTTTCAAAAGTTTTGCGAATCTTTTTTTGTCATTTTGGACCGCTGTAAGGGGATGTCCTAAAGGGACGGAGTAGGGTTGTTATCAACTTTCATACCAATTAAAGTCTTCTGATCAACCTTATCTATAATGTTTTTCAATATCGGTATTACATCATATTGCTCTTCCATTGGTCCATAAACTCCAGACCATACATTGACCTCTGCATGAACTTTAAATGGCAAATCTACTAACAAGTGCAATACATTCGTCCTTCTATTTTCACATTCCAACTCAATGCTCTTCCAAAAGTCCAACGACAATTTTGGATCTTTCTCGAACAAATATCTAGTTAAAATGAGATTTCCAGTTCTTAAAGCCAAATCCACTGGAATCGAGTTCTTGTCATTTTTAACATCCAGTTTGGCTCCGGCATTCAAAAGGTAGTCTATAGTTTGCTCATATTCTTTGAATGTAAGGCGAAGTTTATTTTCGAATGTGTGAGTTTTGTTTTGAGGGTTGAAATCGTCTGGATGAGTGGCTTTGAGTTTGACGTTTAATGAAGCAAAGTAGTGTAAGGTGGAATTGGAAAAAGAGTCGACTTTGGAGGCATCAGCGCCTTTGGAAATGAGATATTCGACCTGATCTTTGATAGATTTGCTAGGCCCAATTATATCCTAAAATGGAGATTTATACAGTATAAGTGATTAATTACTCTCAGATGTTAAAAATTCGCCAAAAATCGAGTTTAATTCCATTTCTGTCGCCCGAGGGCTCAATCGATATATTCAGTTATCGGATTTTTTAGGAAAAAAAATTATTGAAAAACCTTCAATTTCTATTTGTTCGTTCAAAATATTGTTTCTTTTTAGGTTTTGACGCCCTATTTCGCTCCTATCAGTGCGAAAAACATGGGTGACCAAGGTGATTTTTGAAAATCGAAAAAATCACCTTGGCCTCCCCTTATGTTTTTGCCCAAAATTTTGGAATTTTAGAAAAAAACATAGAGAGGAACAAAGGAAATTCAAGAAGTTTGTTCCATTCAGGTCATTTTGGCTGTGACGTGTTCCGTTTCCGGTTTTCCAAGATTCAATACCCGATTTTTGATAATGAGCATCAACAAGGTACACCCATCATTATCCACAGCATTGATATCAATTTTCTCCGCATATTCTCCATTCAATACATGTTCCACGATCCCCAGGTGCCCTTTCAAATACGCTATTGGTAATGGCGTTAAATGCCAATCATTCGGTTGATTAAGAATGTCTGGTTCGATCTGTACTAAGAGATTAAGAATGTCAAGCCAACCATAGGCTGCAGCATAGTGTGCGGCAGAGTTTCCAGAACTATCAGGCTTTTTGCTTAAAGAAGCTCCAAGTTTGAGTAGAAGGTTGACTATATGGAAATGGCCACCAATGATTGCATGAGACAAAGGAGTACGTTTGAACCTGTCGGGTTGGTCGATATAAGCTTTTCCTTCGTCTATAAATATCACGTCACTTTATAAGTTCGTAAGCTAGCGCCTAAAAATTTCTTAAAATTCCTTAAAAATCGAGTTGGATTTCTTCAAGAGAAAACATTTTGGGAATCTGAGATATTTTTATGAAAAAATTATTGAAAATCTTTTAAACGGTCATATCTCGACGAGGTTAAAAGATTTTTCAACAATCTTTTCTTAATAAATTCCTCATATTTCCAGCTATCCAAAATGTGATCGCTCGAAGCAATCCGAGTTAACCTCGATTTTGCCGAATTTAAAAGATTTTACAAATTTTAGACACTAGCGCACGGACTTATGATGCGACGTGATATGTAACATATATTGATTGAAGATTATCCTACTTATCAAAACCTCAACCATTTCTATATTCCCTTTCTGACATGCCAGAATCAAAGGTGTAATTTTCTTCGTCCCAGCATTATTTCCGCCCAAGCATCTTTGTCCTCGTCCCAGCTTTTTGTTCTTCGCAGCACCGGTTTGAACTTCCACATTGATTTCCGGCTGAGACAACAAGAATTTCACCACGTCTATATGCCCATTTTCCACTGCCATATGTAACGGAGTGAACCCAGCCAAATCTTTGGCGTTCAACTGAACAGTGACTATATCTGTTTTTTGATATTTCGAGTATTTCGATCTTTTTGATTTCGGCTCACCATCTTCATCATCATAATTCGTCGTATCTTTGTTGGTGTCCGCATCTTTAAGCTTTCTTAGAGCGGCGACGAGTAATTTCAAGTTTTCGACTCGTCCTGTACGAGCTGCACAATGTAGAGGAGTTTCATTTCTATTAGTTTGTAAGATAATTGGAGTGTTTAGATCTAGTAGATGTTTTAGAGGACTAGGGCCTTCACAGACAGCAGCGTAATGAATAGTGTGCCAATTGTCCGTATCAGGATCGTTAAAATTAGATTGTAATGGGATCAAAGTCTAAAATTTGAACAAATTTTAAGGGTTCTAAATTTACAAAAATATAAATTAATCTTGAATCTAAGCCTGAATCTAGAAAAGGGTCCTATAACGTAATTTGAAAGACTAGTTCTTTTTCGGGGATTTGATGCCATTCGATAGATCATGAAAAATGTAAAAGACTGTATGTCAATCTGATTTACCGTTTCCGAGATCTAGCGGTTCCTTACGTACGCATAGATGGACATAGAATCCGATTTTTTATATTTATGATTTTCTCCTATAGATTCAGAAAAAATTTTGTTAAAAAATAATATCATCATCATTTCCCATAGTCAAAAACCCCGAGTAGAAAAAATTAGCCGATTTAGAGTCATTTTTTGTTGGACCCCTGTACATATAACAACATACATTCAAAAACTTCGCACTCGGATTTATAGCCGCCATATGTATTGGTGTAATATTCTTATGATTAGCAGATTTTTTCGAAGCATCCATTGGCACAAACTTCCCCAAACCTTCTTTATCATTCAACAACGATTTTATATGAAGTTGATCAAATTCATGCTCGGCATATGCCTTAATCATACTGCCAGCCAATTTTCTATGTCCACATCTAACCGCATAGTGGATCTGACCAGCAAGTTCATGTCTTCTAATAACACTGCTATCTTTGTGATTAGCGGCATGATCAAGCATGTCGAAACTGGGATTGGATTCCAAGATAAGTTGAACCGATTTGTCAGGAGCCATATTGTTGTAACGACAATCGTAGTTGATGAGAGCGTTGTTGCCTTCACGACCACCTCGAGTTCTCTCAATTTTTGCTGTAGCAGGGTCGAGCTGCTGGTAATTAGTGCGACCTGTTGCCATCTAAAAAGTAAAGACTTTTTCAAAATTACACAAATTGGGCCAAAATAGGGTTCAAAAATTAGCAGCGTATTTAGAAGGGGATAAAGACAAGAGAAAACGTAAAGGACCCCTTACTATTTTTGATTAAATTTTGTAAAATTTCTTAAAAACATACTACCCAATTGTTATTAACCTATCATTTTTCTCATCTCACTAAGCCACATCCTTTGGTATATGTCGTAACTGGATTGGACTTATGATAACGGAGATAGCCCAGACAAACAAACATAGCGCGTTTAATATTTAAGGATTGAATAAAATTTTTGATATACCTTTCTCAACAAACATTCTTCCGTAGTCGGTCTTTGTAGCCTCTCGTCTCTCTCACTATTCAACGCCTTGTTCAATTTCATGTACTCATCATATAACTTCTTATCTCCAGACAACAGTGCCAACATTTCTGGGCGTCTTTGATCATAGTGTGAGAATCCATAATTTAATCCATCAATTGGAAATCTCTTATCATTGATAATTTTCTTCAACTCTTGTAAATTTTTATTCACCACTGATCGAATGGGCCATTTTGCGAAAACACTTGGACTAACATACACATCCGAAATCGTTTTTGATGTGAAAAATAGATTTTCTTTGTAATCTTGAAGATCCGGTCGAGATTTGAGTCGATCATTTTTGGTCTTGGATTTGGGCAGCGTTTGTTTCTTTTCCATTTTTTTAGAGATAGTCTCGAGCTTAAAATAGAGAAATTTTTGTTTAAAAATTAAACTCTGATTTTGAATTTTTACCAAATTCAGGATTTGAGTGGAGTTGAATAAATCGTGTCACTTTTATTGAATTTTCAAAAGGCCATATCTCGGTCAACTTAATCCGCTTGGGACGAGCGATAGCTCATTAAATTCCTGGATGAGATCACAAGGAACAACTTTGTAAAACATCACTTTTTATGAAAACCTATATTCTTTTAATTGAGTTTTTGAGATATAATTGAAAATACTATATCTCAAAAGCTCTAGTCCTTTAAGAAGGTCATTAAATTGAGGTTCGACTGTATATTATTTTATATAGTATTTTTTCGAGCAGGCTGGTTAAAAATTAAAATAATAATTTTTTACGTACTTTTTTTCTCGCCCAATAATCCGTTTGCATTAATTTAAGCAATTCCTGACCATTATACTCCTTCACTCGGTCATTATTCAAGAACCTTTGCGCTGCTTCCTTATCAGCGAATGTAACGAACACTGAACCTCTGAAAGTGGGTCTGCCTTTTACGTGACGCATAACAATTTTTTCCACCGTTCCATGAGGCTTCACAAACCCCAGAATTTCGTCCAACTTGGTGTCGACTGGAAAACCTTTCACATAAACGGTACGAGTCTTGATCTCTCGGCAATATTCCAACCAGTCCTCTGGCAAGAGAATTTCTGGACTTCGACGGATTTTTTTCATATCACCTGAGACTTGAATTAAAAGAGAATCTTGAAGCGCGTTGGAGATCTGATAGGTGTCTTTCGTGAGCTGTTTCAAACGATTGAACTTCAACATGGTTTCCAGTGCGACCCCTGAAAAATGATATGGTTAACCCTCAAAATTTGAGGCCCAAAATAAAAGAAATAAACATTTCTGACGTGTAAACAGAAATTATAAATTTTGTTAAACAATCTTGTATTGATTGTACAATCGAGTTTCGATTTAGTACCAGCCCTAAAAATTAGCCAAGAATCGAGTTTAAATCGGATTTCTTCGAGCAACCATATTTTTGATAGCTAATTTTATGAGGAATATTTTGTAAAAAATAATTCTCGCCGAGATATGGCCGTTTGAAGTGGAAAAAAGCCATAATTTTTCAAAAATCATATCTCCATAAGATCGAAGGTTTTTTAACTGATTCTTTTTGTAAAAAATTACTTTTGCTCCCAATTTTCAAAAATGCTATAGCCCGAAAAAATCTAAGCTGTTCTCAATTTTTGATAGATTTTTACAATAGGATAAAAATAGACAAAAAATGACATGAACTTCAAAAGGCCATATCTCGGCAAAAAGTAAAAGATTTATCAATAATTTTTTTACAAATTATTCCACATGCAATTAGCTATCCAAAATGTGGTCGCTTGAAGACATCCGATTTAACCTCGATTTTAAACAAATTTCACCCCTAGGGGTGGTACTAAATCGAGACTCGAGTGTATTAAAAATGACAACTGACCAAACTTGTTTTTTTGGAGCTCGGATTATTACCACGCCGAAAGAGAGGAAATACAGGTAATATGAAGTTGGCAAAAGTTTTAGAACCCAACCGGGACTCGAATCCAGACATACACTTACAACCCCCGGATCATCCGGGGGGATATCGCACGAATTTTCGAAAATCATGTCGCACGCCCCCTTCCCTTCAAGAAAAAAACATAATGGTCCCCCTTATGATTTTTATCCAAAAATGACATATATATATACATAACGCAAGGGGCTCGACCATAACGCAAAATTTTTCGGCGCTTCGCGTTATGGTAAAGCTGGATATAACGCAAAACTTGAGAATTGTTGACGTCGGCCAAAAAAAGGTCGCCAAATTGAAAAATTGTTAATGTTGATTTGGAAAATCATGTCGCATCAGGTAGAATTATCCGGCCCCCTTGTAAATGTATGAACCCGGACCTCCATGTTACCGTCCAAGTGCACTATCATTGTGCTACCGAGACCTACAACTGATACCCGTTAATTGGTAAATACTTAACAGTGTATTTTCCACTACTCAAACTGTGAGTAGGTCTCGGTAGCACAATGGTAGTGCACTTGGACGGTAGCGAGAAGGTCCGGGTTCGAGTCCTGGTCGGGTCCAAAAACTTTTGCCCAACTTCATATTACCTGACCAAACTTGGTCATTTGGGATCAACATTCTTTTTTCATAAGATAGAACACCGATAAAAGATAGTATAAAAACTCACATCCATCACCCTTTTTGATCTCATCTTGAAGAAATTTGTCACGTGGCAGATTGATGTCACCGAAATAGTACTAAAAATTGGATTTTAAACTCAAAAAGTTCATAATACAGCTTACCTCAACTTGCTCAATAATTTTTTGAGACAATTCTGGAGCAGGTGCTTCCTGACCGTTTTTCGTTTTGAGCCCTTGTTTAACTTCGATTTCAGTCATTTTTAGAGCGATTTTTTTTGTAAACTTCTAAGATTCGTCGCTAAAAAAGATCTTATAAAAATAGAATACAGATGGAAAAAAGTTATAATAGGGTGTAAAAAAGGCTTGCAACAAAAGTAAATTTTGATTTTGAGCTAAATATCGTTTCCTCCTATACGTTTTTTAAAGAACCTAAAGATCGAGTGCTTACGCGAACACACGAACGAACTTTACGCGTTTAAAGTGGTAGGATAAACAAATGTTCGTAAAAAAATTGAATAAAATTTAAAAGATTTATCAAAATTTCTTTCATTTTGTTTCTTTTGAAAAAACACTGTGCCAAAAAAATATTTTGAAAGTAAATTTCGCTTCGATTTCAAAAGAATATTGAGTGTTGAATGAGAAGTTAAAAAATGGCGACGTCGAAAAAATTGATACGTGGGTAAAGGTGGAACCTCTCCTCTAAATCATCCACTCATTTTCCAATTTTAAAAAGGAATCATCTCCTCGGCTGAAAATTTTTTGGCTATTTTGTTTTTGCCCAAAGTAGGTCACTTTTTTCAAGTCTTTTTTCTCCTCCCTGTTAAAAGATCTTAAGATAAATTTTTTTATCTGTTTTGAAGGCATAAGATACAAAAAACGTGAAGAAACTTTAATTTTAAAAATTTCTATCATGAGCAAATTTTCCAAGGAAACCTTGAAATTGAAATTTCTCATAGAAGAAAAACTCAAATCAGGCTGGTCAAAAGAGAGAAAATATGCTATTTGGTCTTTACTTTCATTTAAAAAACCGCAAGCCGAGTTCTTTTTCCTAGTCCGAGATATGCTTAAAAGACTGGATGGAAGTACCTATTTTAACACACTGTACATTATAGAATACAAATTATGATTTTAAAAGAAAAATCCAAAATTTTCATATTTTCGCTTCAATACAAAGCACTCATTTCCTTGAATCAGGGTCAGGGAAGCATTTTCAAGATTTGGGAGTGCGCGCAATCGATTTTCCGCCTAGAAAAACCTAAGAATCGACGGTTTTCTCATAAAAATCCGAAAATGTTTGATTTTCGCTTCAATACACNTCCCCGCCTAGAAAAACCTAAGAATCGACGGTTTTCTCATAAAAATCCGAAAATGTTTGATTTTCGCTTCAATACACCAATTCTTCCCCTAAATCAGGATCAAAGAAGCATTTTCACGCTTCGGGAATGCGCGCAATCGATTTTTTGCATAAAAGTACACTAGAAAAGTGTTTTTTTTTTAAATTTAAAAAAATCGATTTTCGTCAGAGAACTTTCGCGATGATTTGTCGTCCTTTAACCAATTAGAGTTATTTTTTAGAGGAATACGATCATTCAAAAAACAATCATAGAAAAAATGGCAATGGGAACGAATGCATCGCACAGTTTTTTAAGGAATTTACCGCACAAGGATCTTCCGCACGGATTTTCCGCACAGAATCTTCCGCACAAGGATTTTCCGCACATTTTTGAATTTTTTTCTCACATTTTTTAAAGATATTTTGCCAATCGTTTTAATAAACACGATTTTATTGAGATTCAGGCAACTTTTACAATGCAAAAAATGTGCGGAAGTTCCGTGAGGAAGATCCTTGTGCGGAAAATCCGTGCGGTCATTCCGCGTGGATGTGTAGGCACTAGGCGTTTGGTTACGGTTACCGGTCAACGGTTACCGGTCTTTGGTTACCGACCATCGGTTACCGGACAACGGTTACCGGTCTTTGGTTACCGGTCAACGGTTACCGGTCATCGGTTACCGGTCAACGGTTACCAATCGATTTTTCTTCATCACAAAAAGGTTTTCATAAAAAGTAATGTTCTGCAAAGTTGCTTCTCATGATCTAAGGAACAACTTTATAGAACATCACTTTTCATGAAAACTCTTTTGTGAAGCCGGTAACCGTTGGCCGATAACCGTCGCGGTAACCAAACGCCTAGTGCCGATGTGCAAATGTGCGGAAAATCCTGTGCGGAAGATCCGTACGGAATTTTTTTGTGCGGTGCATTCGTTCCTAGTGCTAAAAAAATCCGTTTGCAAATTATGAGAAGATCACTTTTTATGAAACTCTTTTGCTTTTTGTATATAGCCCTAAAAGTACAAACAATAATCAGAGGCAAAAACAATTCGATCAAGGGGGATTCAAACCCACGACCTTTGGTGCAACAAAGAAGAGCAATTCAACAACAAAAAAATTAAAAAAGATCCATCTAAAAATTTGGAAAGGAAGAAGATTTATGACTGAAACACATTTTTTCAATAACCTTGGAAATAGAGCTAACTATAAACAATTGATTCGAATGGAGAGTTAGTTGACAAAACAGTTTTGGGGTAGGACTTCAAAAAAAAATCCCATTTGTTCATAACAATCGAAAAATGTATACGAGGCGAGCGAGGAGTGGTAAATAAAAGATGAATCACCTTGGCAACAAGGGACCACTGAATTTCTCTTTATTGTGTTTGTTGAGTGCAGTTTAGGTTTTTATGATTAATCAAGTTTTAAAAAATTATTAAAAAATGCTTAAAATTATATTAGAATTTCAAATAATCTGGAATTGAAAAAATCTGGTTTTCTCTATTCTACTACTATAAACGTATAATGTTTGTCATTGTAGAGGATCTCGGGAACGCTTGATTTAAACTGTCAGTGCTAAAACAAAAGTTGTAGGGGACGGTGAGAGAAGATGATCTGAATCACTTTTATGGGGGTGCCTCATCAAAAAAATTTATCAAATTTTGTTTAAAAAAATCATAATGTACAGGGTGAGTCAAAAGTCATCTACCATCGATGGTATTTTTTAGAAAAGTATTTAGGGTCTAGCTCTTCGTAGAAATTGAATTAAGAAATGGTTGACCACTCATGATAAAGCTTGTGATCCGCCCTACAACTTTTATATAGACACTTATAGCAAGTTTTCACTTCAATAAAAAGTTAACCGCAAATCTTTGTCCACATCTCTGATTTTCGATGGTAGATGACTTTTGACTCACCCTTTAAACGAATGGTAGAGCACTTTTGACTCACCCTGTAGAACCTCTATGCAGGGATGTCCCGATATCAAATGAAGAAATCCCCTTCTATAAACAAACGGTATGCAGCTCTAAAATGAGCTGCGTTAAATATATAGTTTAAAAAATGTCAAAAATTTGTTGTTTTGCACTTTTATATACGACTATTACGACATTTGTTATGAACAAGTGGAATTTTTTTTAAGTCCTACCCCAAAATTGTTTTGTCATCTAACTCTCCATTCGAATCAAGCGATCTAGTTGTTTATAGTTAGCTCTATTTTCAAGGTTATCGAAAAAATTTGTTTCCTTCATAACTCCTTATCCTTTTAGAATTTTTAGATGGATTTTTTAAAATTTTTTGTTGAATTGCTCTTCTTTGTTGCGCGAAAGGCGGGTTCAAATCCCTTTTAATCGAGTTGTTTTTGCCTCTAATTATTGTTTGTACTTTTAGGGTTATATGCAAAAAACAAAAGAGTTTCATAAAAAGTGATCTTCTCATAATTTGCAGAAGAGGGTCTGCTCTTATTTTAACATAGGGTTTAGTGAGCTGATTCGTTTACTGTAAAATAATAAACTCAAAAAACTGAAAATTGAAAAAAGTCAATTTCTCTGAAAAAATACTTGCCACTTGACTATCTGGACAAAAACACATGCATAAGTTGCGCCAAGCGCCATATCCACCTTTAAAAAATATCGTTCACTTTTAGTTTCGAAGTTTTCGTTTAAAAAAATCTAGAGCCGAAGGATGGGAAGCCGACCTAGAATGAGATATTAATCCGCTAGTTAAAAATGGTGATGCGTTGAGGTGGCCCCTTAATCATCGAAAATTTTTTGCGTG